>PVIY010020288.1:0-44310 GCA_004026745.1 Myrmecophaga tridactyla | reverse complement strand
TGCTGATAACATTTTTTTCCCCTGACCTCATCTAAGTTGCCTATCAGCATTCCAAATGGGCACTTAAAACTCTTAAAGTAAAACACATATCATTTTTTTTTTTAGTTTTTTAAAAATTTATTTATTAATTAAAAAATTTAACAAACTAAAACATTAGCATATATAATCAGTAATTCACAATATCATCACTTAGTTGCATATCCATCATTTCTTAGAACATTTGCATCAATTCAGAAAAAGAAATAAAAAGACAACAGAAAAAGAAATAAAACGAAAACAGGAAAAAAAAAAAGATTATACATACCATACTTACCCCTCCCTTTCATTGATCACTAGCATTTCAAACTAAATTTATTTTAACATTGGTTCCCCCTATTATTTATTTTTATTCCATATGTTCTACTCGTCTGTTGACAAGGTAGATAAAAGGAGCATCAGACACAAGGTTTTCACAATCACACAGTCACATTGTAAAACACATATCTTAATGTAGTTATGATTATTCTTCAAGAACTGATGTGAACATAGCTTTAGAAAAAAAATTTTCATTCAGCAATTGTAACAAAGATACCAAAGCTAAAATGTAAAGTGTTATAATAATAGGGGGGAGGCAAACAGGAATTCTGTATTTTCTGCATGATTTTTCTGTAAGCCTACAATTTCTCTAATTGAAAAATATAATTTTCATATTCTGGGTGAATTTACACCTACCACCTATATGCAATTCAATTTCTCAATGCAGAATTCATGCTACCCAATATTGACATAGAAGTTAATCTTTAATATATAATTATCAAGAGATTAATTTTTGACAAATGGAATTGACTTCAGATAGTTTTTACTGACAACACAAAGTTAACTATATATATATATTGATTGATTGGAAAATGGTTAGAAGAAAAAAAATTACTGGAGTACAAATGAGATGAACTTGTGCAAGCTGCAACTTAACGTGCCTCACAAACTTTTTATATCTATTAGGATAAAATTGTGCAATGGTGGCTACTGCAGCCTATTAATGTGTTTATTCCCCCCTTATTAAACTCCTTATCAAGGGAACATAGAACGTATTGGAAGACGTAGCCAGCTTAATAGGATAAGAAAAAAAATAGAAATATAAGAATTAGAATGTATGAAACAACTTGTCATTTTTGGGGAAGATATTGTCTATTTAAAAATCTCCCAAGAATCTAGAGATAAACAGAAACACTAGTAAAAATTAAGACGCTAATATTAATAACATGTTAGATCAATTTCAAAAGTAAATGGCAAGGGTGCAAGGGTAGTTCAGTGGTAGAATTCTCGCCTGCCATGTGGGAGACCCGGGTTTGATTCCCAGTCCTTGCACTTCCTTCAAAACAAACAAACAAGCAAAACAAACAGACAAAAATTCAACAAACGGTGCTTCAATCATGGGATACTCACATGGAAAAATAATGAAATGTGATCCTGCCATACAGCAGACAAAAAAAAAAAAAGTAAGTAGCAAAAAAGAGAACATGAAATGAAAAAAAATTTACAATTCCAACAGAAGATATAAGGTACCTAGAAATAAATCTAACAAAAATGATCAAGAGATTTATGTAGGAAAGTGTAAAACTTTATTGGAAATCTTAAGGAAGATCTGAATAAATGGAGAGAAAAACTATGCTTATGGAGCAAGATATCCTATATAAAAAAAATTTCAATTCTCCACAAATTGAGAAATTGATTCAATGCAATTACAACCAACCCCCAGTGGAGTTTTTCGTGCACCCAACAAACTGGTTCTAAAATTTAAATGGAAGAGAAAGGACCCTGCTTGGTCAAGATGCACCTGAAGCACTACATGGGAGAACATGCCCTACCAGATACCAAGACTTACTACAAATCTTTAGTAATTATTACATTGTGACATTGGCCCGGGGATAGATAGATAGGCCAGTGGAATAAAATATTGGGCCTGGAAATAGACAAACCTCAAAATGAAAAATGAGATATATGAAAGAGTTGGCACTGAAGATCAGTGAGAAAAAGTGGGGCTGATTAATAAATGGTTCTGAACATCTGATTTTTATCCAGATGGGAAAAAAATAACACCTGATCTCTACCTCACATCATACCTGGGAATTAATTCCAGGTGAGACAAGAACTGAACTATAAAACAAAACTTACAAAAGATTTAGGAGACAGTGGAAGATAAATTATCTGTGAACTCTGGATTAGAAATATTTCTTAAACAAGCAACAAAAAAGGAAAAGATGAATAAACTTGATTATATTTGTATTAAGGATATCTATTTTAAAATGCTATTAAGAGAATAAAACCCCAGCTATAGACTGGGAGAAGATATTTGCAACATTTATGACTGACAGATTTTCAGTATTCTATGTTCAACTTCAGTATGAATAGGAGAAAAATAAAGAAGTATCTTATTCTTCCTAATTTGGCAAAAATGAAAAAGGCTGATAATACCAAGTGTTTGTGAGGACATGAAGCACTGGAAATTTCATATACTGCTGGAGGAACGTAAAGTGGTATAATCACTTTGGGAAACAATTTGGCCTTATTTTGTAATATTGATTGTGCATTTAGTTTATGTCCCAGCAATATTCACTACTAAGACTATACCACAGAGAAACTTTTGTACGTGATTATCAGGCAAGAATATCCACAACAACATTCATTGTTCTTTAAAAGCAAAAATGTGGGAAAAGTTCAAATGTCAACTGACCAGATATTTTTTAAATAAATTGTTGTATATTTTATACAATGGAATACCATGTGGCAGTGAAAATGATTAAACTATTTTAAGCCATCTGTGTATGGATTGTCTCAAAAATGTAATATAGTGAGTGGAAAAAAAAATCAAGTAGCAGGAATTCTTATGTAGCAGCCCAAACCAGAGAAATTTAGCAACACATGTTAAAAATATATACAAATGTGATGAAGCTACAAAAAGAAGTAAATAATGCAAAATTCAAATTATTACCTTTGGAAGATCGTGGTGCATTGAGGTGGGGCACAGAGGGTTTTCTAAGTCACTGGTTTTCAAATATTTATTTGTTTTCTTTCAATAATTTTGAAAAGACATGTATCTGTTCCTGCATTTTAAAGTTAACATCTAAAAATTGTCATTATAAACTGGAGCAGTTGCAAAGTGTGTAATTTCCAGCATGTTATAAGTATTGACATTTAAAAATACATAAATCTTTAAAAAGTAGTCAATGGAATTTAAATCTATAATAATTTGATACCACCAGCAACCAACAATTTAAACTATTTAAAACATACATGAACAAGCTCTTTTACATATTTTCATTCCTCTTCCTTCACAGACTTTTGAAAAACATCTTTTTGTTGTGAAATATAACATATGCAGAAAAGTGATAAATTTCAAAGTACAGTTTAACAAGTTGCTATAGGACAAATTTCACAGTATAATCTGGGCTTCGGTTCCACAATTTCAAGTATATCATTATAGCTCTTCTAATATACTAGAGACTAAAAAGCAATAGCAATATAACGACTCAGTAGTCATGATCATTTGTTAAATATTATCTTCTCTGTGACAACCCCTTCCTATCATTTGATCCTTCTCCCAGTCTTCAGGAATAGGTAGGCAATGACCATTCTAACTTCTTCATGTCCAAATGGGATGTTGACATCATAGGGTAGGGAGGTGCGACTGGTTGATGTTCTTGGAGGGACTGATACCTCTAAGTTTCAGGGCTTATCTGGGACAGGAACAGTCAGGAAGTTTTTAAGTTTCTGAAAAGTAAACTTAGTGAGTGAAAGTTTTATGGAGTCTCAGATAGAGCTCTGGGTATTTTTTAAGGTTTTCAGAAAGACTCTCGGTAGGGTCTTGGCATACCATGGCAATTTGCAATATTGAGCTGAAGCTTGCATAAGAGTCGCCTGCAGAATTTGAATTCTCTTAGCCACTGAAACCTTGCTTTGTTACATTTCTTTCCCCCCTTTTGGTCAAGAAGGTCTTGTCAGTCCCACAATACCAGGACCAGGCTCATCCCTGGGAGTCATGCCCCATGTTGACAGGGAGAGTTTATAAACCTGGAAGTCATATCCCACTAGTGGGGAGTTTATTTGCAAATTTGGGCTTAGAGAGAGGTCACACCTGAACAACAAAAGAAATTCTCTGGAAGTGACTTGTAGGCATAATTATAGGTGGGCTTAGCTTTCCCATTACAGAAATAAGTTTCATAAGAGCAAGCCTCAAGATTGAGGGCTTGGCCTATTAACTTGGGAATCCCTAATGCTTGAGAGAATATCAGGAATTCCCCAGGTGGTGAAGTTGAATGGTTCCATAGTTTTTCTCCAGTCCCTCAAGGCACTTTGCAAATATTTTATTATCTGCCCAGCATACTCTGGAATGTATCGGGATATTACTTTAAGCTATACAGATTTACAAGATCGCATTCCCTATTCTAAGCTCCATGTGTTTAGGTTGTTTAAATGAACTGGCAAGACAGGTTAAGTTTGATTGTGTGCTACAGAAAATTGAAATTTTGGACAAAATAAACATCTCTTCCTTTGTTCTGACACAGAAGGTGAAGTTTTAAAATACAGACAATAGCATCCTTTACCCTATATTCTGATTTCCTTAGTCCCAACAAGATCAGCTTCATTCCTATCTCTAATTGAAGTCTGGTCTCTTTTTTTTGGCTTCTTTAACAGTTGTTGTATGGACTAGTGCTGCCTTTCCAAGCTGCAAAACTCTAACTCTGAGCCTAAGGTGTCACACAGGTACCCACAGTTCCAGGGAAATACCAAATTATACACATAAAGCACAGCATCTCAGAATTTAGAAATTACACTTAAAACTCAAAAATAAATGTCACTTCTATAAGAGCTTACAATCTAGGCCCCAATTTTCTTTTAAGCATTTTTTTAAATGAGACCATACAATATTTGTCCTTTTGTTTCTGGCTTATTTTGCCAAACATAATGCCCTCAGGTTTCATTCACCTGATTGCATGCCTCACAACTTCATTCCTTTCTGTAGCCACACAACATTCCAGCATATGTATATACACCACAATTTGCCCTTCTGCTTCTCAGTCAATGAGAATAGCCTTTGGCCACCTCCATCCATTGGCTATTGTGAAGAATGCTGCCATAAATGTCAGTGGACAAATGTCTATTCATGTCCCTGCTTTCAGCTCTTCCAAGAACATTCCTAGTAACAGGATTGCCTAATCATATGGTAACCACTCTTGATTGAGTCACATCTCCAGGGAGATGATCTAATTACAGTTTCAAACATACAGTACTGAATAGGGATTAAAAGAAACAGCTGCCTTTACAAAATGGGATTAGGATTAAAACATGTTTTTTCTAGGGTACATACATCCTTTCCAACCGGCACAACACCAAAGATCTCTTCAGTTTTGCCAGTGTTTGCCTCATGTACTTTGAAGCTCCTTGATTGTGAGTGTAAATATTTATGATTGTTATATTCTCTTAGTGAAATGTCCCTTTTATTAATATGTAATGTCCTTCTTTGTATCTTATGACATCTTTACATTTAATGTCTATTTTATTTGATATTATTATAGCTACTCCTACTTTCTTTTGGCTGCCCCTTGCATAGATCTTTTTCCATCCTTTCACTTTCAATCTAATTATATCCTTGGTCTAAGATGTGTCTCTAAACCAAGTATATGTGTCTCTATATACTGTAAACAGTATATAGATGGATTATGTTTTTAAATCCATTCTGCCAATCTGTATCTTTTAATTGGTGAGTTTAACATTCAAAGTAATTACTGTAAAAGCAGTTCTTGAATCTGCAGTCTTGTCCTTTAGTTTTTATTCATCAGATCTATATATTCTTTTCTTTTTCTCTTTTTATCCTTTAAATTACCATTACTGGTATTCTTCAGTTCTGTGCCCTCCTCTAACCCTCTCTCTCCTGTCTTTTGTTATTCAGCTACCAGACTCCTTTGGTGGGGCAGGCCTCTTGTTGACTAGTTCTCTCAGTTTGTCTTTGAAGATTTTCATCTCTTCCTCAATTTTGATGACAACTTGGCTGGATAAAGAATTCTAGACTGGGAGTCTTTCTCATTCAGGATCTTAAATATGTCTTACCACTGCTTTCTTGCTTCCATGGTGCCAGTTGAGTAGTCTGACTCAGTCTTATGTGTTTTCCCTTGTATATAGTAGATCACTTTTCTCATGCTGCTTTCAGGACTTTTCATTTCTCTTCAACATTTGAAAGTTCAATTAATATCTGTCTTGGAGTAGGTCTCTTTGGATTTGTTCTATTTGGAGTTCATTGGGCCTCTTTGATTTGTGTATTTTTGCCTTTTATAAGGGTTGGGAAGTTTTCCCTGATTATATCAACTAACTTTCCTAGCCCTTTACTCTTCTATTTTCCTTCTGGGACACCAATAATTCTTATATTTGTATGCCTCTTGTTGCCTATCATTTCCCTAAGACCCAGTTGCATTTTTTTTCAAATTCCTTGCCATTTATATTTCGTGTGCTCTAGTTCAATTGTTTTGTCTTCTAGCTTACTTATTCTTCCTTGTGCTTCTTCAAATCCACTATCGTGTGTCTTTAATATATTTCTAACTTTGACTACAGTACCTTTCAATTCTGTGAGATCTGCCATTTTAAAATTTAATCTTTGGAATCATTCTTTATGCTGTTCTAGTGTCTTCCTGATATCCTTTATATCTTTACACATATCCTTGACTAGTTGTTCCATATTCTATGTCCCCTCAGGATTTTTGATTTTGTCATTTTGTTGGCCATTTCCGCTTATCTCCACATGCTTTGTGATGTTCTAATGTGTTTGGGGCACTTGATTATCTTAATAAGGTTGTTTTGCAAGTTGCTTTCCTTCACTCGTCTAAAGTTTTGCATTTACTTGGTTTTACATTGAAGGTTTCCTTTTACACTTGATTTGTGTGTTATATCCCGCCAAACCAAGCCCTAAATCTCATGTAGGGGGCACAGTTCATTTTGAAGGTCTATTAAAATCTAGGCTGGGGCGCAGGGGTTCTTCAGTGGCAGAATGCCCACGTGTCACGTGGAAGACCTAGCTTAACTCTTGGCCCATGTATCCCCCCCAAAAGAAAGAAAACCTATCATAATAAAATAAAACATAATAAAACTATGAAAATAAAACAACAACAACAAAAACACACCTCAACAGTAGTAGGCCCCAAAGTCAGAAAGAAATCACCCAAGATATATTGGGAATGAACTCAGACTGGTACCCACAGAAGGGAGAGAAAATTAAAATAAGTAAATAAATAAAATAGAATAGCATAATAAAAATATATATAAAATAAAAATAAAGAATCAATAAAATATAAATAAAAATAACAATAATACTATTAATAAAAATATCTATAGAAAAAATATATTGAAAAAAGAAGGGAAAAAAGAATTAAAAAAAACCAAAAACCCAAACCTAGGCAGATAGTGAGTTTGGCAACATACAGTTACCTCTTCTTACCTACAGGTGGCGCTTCGAGCACCTCCTCCCTCAGGCCCCTCCCTCCTGGCCTACAGCCGCAACCGGAAGATGGCATGTACTGCAGCTGGTCTGGGTCCGCAAGACAGCGGTGCCAACCTGCACCCAAGAGAACAGCCGACCCACATTGCCCAGAGCCCAGCGGACCTGTCACACAGCGCTCCCTCCGGGTGCCTATTCCCAGCACCGGGCTGGGTGACCGCTCCCAGCGCCCAGGGGTGCAGTCTTCGTGGCGGTCAGCTGGGCCTGTCTCCCCGTGGGTGTCGGCTGCAGAGCCACTTGGGGAGGTTTCCCCAGCCACCAGCTTCGGCAGGCTGGTGCTGAGGGATGGCCAGTTCCCTCTGATTGCACCTCCCCTCATGCCGCAGCCCCTCCCCGGTGGATCCAACCCAGCCAGCTCTCCCTATTCCAATCTCCCCACCTCCCCAAAAGCCCCTGGAGACCCTGTTTGATTACTTATACCCCAGGGCCACCGTCCTGGTCACTCTCTCCCCATCCCCTGCCTTGTCCCGCAGAGCGGGAGTGAACTCAATGCACTTTGCACTGCTGTCTTCCAAGTCTTCTCACTTTTAAAGAAAAACTGTTGCAAGGGATTTGTTCTTTCACCTTTTAAAAGTGAGGTGCTAAAATAGTTTAACATATTAGGTAGGAAGTGTTTGGGAAGTAGTGCAATAATTGAAAAAGATTTCCTATCCTTCTGTTAGCTAAATTCATATGGGTAAAATGTTATTCATATATTTAGAGAGTGTATAAAATTCCTAAAGATTTGACGGTGTCCTCTGTATCCATGTTATATTTTTAATTGATCTTCATGATGTTAGGTAATGGTATGATGTTGTCACTCCTGGTTTTAGTCACTCTTAGAAAAAAGTTACATATCATGGAAACAGCCACATTTACTTGTCAATTATACTTCTTTACTCTAATGATCTTTAGAAGTACATATAGTCCGCTATATGTCAGAACTTCTTCAACAAAAAGGGACTTTAAAAGAGAAGCAAGACAAGTATAAAAATTATGTGCTACCTGTTAATGGTTAATGACCATTTTGGTTTGTGGTTAATGACCCCAATATAAGTCAATTGTCAAATGTTTTTATTTCTGAAAATATCTTCATTTAGAAATGCTTATAAAAAATTTAGGGCCTAAATTGTAAGCTCTTATAGCAGCCACATTTACTCCTGAGCTTCTACTGTTACTTCTAAATTCTGAGATGCTTTGCTCTTTGTGTATAACCTAGTAGTTTCCTGGAACTTTGGGTGCCTGTGTGACACCCAAGACTCAGAGTAAGAGTTCTCCAGCTCTGAAAGTCAGGATTACTCCATACAGCAACTGTTAAAGAAGCTGAAAAAGAGATCAGACTTAGAGTAGAGATGTGAATGAAGCTGATTTGGTTAGGACTAAAGGTAGGGTAAAAGATATTTTCTGTATTGTAAGACTTTAGCTGGTGTGTGAGACCAAAGGAAGAGATATTTATTTTGTCCAAAATTTAAATTTTCTGCAGCACACTAATTTAAACTATCTGGTCAGTTTATTTAAGCAATCTAATTAAATGGAACCTAGAATAGGGAATGAGATTTTGCTATTCTGTATAGGTTAATGCCATACCCTGATGCATTTCAGTGTACTATGGGCATAAAATGAAAAAGTATTTGCAAAGTCTCTTGAGGGGCTGGGTAAAAAATGTGGAGCTGTTAAACTTCCCCACCTGGGGAATTCCTGCTATTTTCTTAAGCAACAGGGGCTCCCAATTTAATAAGCCAAGCCCTTGCTCTTGAGGTTTGCTGTTATGAAACTTATTTCTGTAATAACAAAGCTAAACCTACTTATAGTTCATTCTTAAGAGTTACCCCCAGAGAACATCTTTTGTTGCTTGGATGTGTCTTCTCTCTCTCTCTATGCCAAACTCTGCAAATAAACTCACCACCTTTCCACTTACATTGGACATGACTCTCAGTGATGAGCCTGTCCCTGGCATCATGGGATTGGCTGACCAAAAGAGGGAACAGAAGTAAGACAAAGCAAAGTTTCAGTGACTGACTGATTTCAAGTAAACTTGAGAGATCACTTCGGAGGTTACTCTTACGCAAGTTTCTCCCAGATATTGCAAACTGCCATAGTATGCCAAGTCTCGAGCAACAGTGTTCCTGAAAACCCTAAAGAAAACCTTGGCTCTATCTAAGACTTTATAAATTACATATTAAGTTTATTTTTCAGAGACATAAAGCTTCCAGAATGTTCCTATGCCAGATAAGCCATGAAAACCAGAGGTACCGGTTTCCAAGAACAACCAGTTTCATTCCTCTACCTCATAATGTCGATACCCCTTCTAAACTTGAAGATATTAAAACAGTTATCCAGATATCCTTCAAGATTGAGAGAATGGTCAAATGAGAGGGAGGAGTGTGACCAAGAAGTTGGGTTTTAAGAAATGTCTCTGATTACCAAATCATTATATAGATAACTTCTTTTTACTTTTGAGTGTATTAGAATAGCCAGGGGGAAATACCTGAAATTTCTGAACTGTAATCCAACTGCCTTGATCTCTGATAATGATTGTAGAACCTTTATCTTGTGATTATAAAAGCATAGTGACTGACCCTCACTTGTACCCTTTTATCCTGCTTTTCAACTTCAGAGTCTCATGATCTCTAATGACAGCCCCTAATGTTTATTAATAAAGGGTCTTTGGTCAACCCAGAAGTAACCCACTCCAAGTCCAAAGCTATCTTGATAGTCAGAGCCGGATCTAACCAACACCAGACCACCTGACAAGCGCAGTAGCTTTAACTTGTTCTGTGACTGGGCATGTCATTAATCTGCACATGCTCAACAATTAGATCGTCTCTAACCTTGTCATCCCAAGCCATTCTGCTCATTATCCTAAAACCTGCCCATCTTTTGATACTATAAAACTATCAGAATTACTGTAGTTTGGGGAGACAGATTTTTAGACCCAGAGACCATCTTATCTGCTTTACTCTTAGCAATGAACTCTTTTCTTTCTCTCTTTGAAACCCTGGTATCTCAGGAATTGGTCATTTGAGCGCATTGGCATAGAACTCACCACTTTTGATCAATATCAAAGACAGTCAGAGCTTGTGCATCTGCAGAAGTTCTTCGTGTGCCGTGGGGAAGGGGGAGATGGGAGGGAGGTGGGATTTTGAAGCCTACTGCCCACGACATTGCTGATATTGTTTTTCTTAAAATGGATAACTTTATTTTATTATTTTTATTTAAATGTACATTCTTAGGTACATCCGTACATATGATATCCCTTTTGGTAAATAATGTTTAAAAACCTACAAACATCTCAGGACGGTTTTATTTTGCGCGAGCCTGTGCGTGCACACACACACGGGGAAACTGCAGCTCAGAAAGTCTGGGGTTATGGGTGTGACCATTGGAGGAAATTTTTCACAGCTGGCAGGAAATTTCCTCTTAGGAGACAACTGTCCCTATGTGGGAAAATGATACGCTCTTTTAGGGTGGGAAGTAACAGCTGAGGGTTGGATTTTAAAGAGCTTGGTATGCAAAGCGATAGTTTAATACTTTTCATTAAAAATGAAGGAATTTGGGTGTAGAGGAGAGCTGAGATGAGTACGGCAATTGGGAGGGAGGGATCCAGAAACGTGGCTGGGGCAGCAGCCTGGGGAAACAAGGTGCATGGTGCAAAGTTTCTTGATCATGGTGTGGGTGCCAAAGTCCTTTTAGAAATAAGGATGCCCAATATTTAATTTTAAAGCTTTTGAATGTCTGCAACATGAATTTTCTGAACCTTGCAAATCTCCATTGAGTTACCACACGCAAACGCCAAACGTGGATGGTGGGAAAGAGAGAAGCAAACAAGAGCCCAGAAAGAACCATGGACAAAGGGAAAGATGAGAGCAGTGCCCAGGAATTGACAAAATCTTGAGCTTGTGATTTATTTTCCTAGGGTCGTGTAACAAAATACTGCATTCTGGGTGCCTTACAACAACAGGAATTTATTATCCCACCGTTCAGGAATCCAGAAGCCTGAAGTCAAGGTGTCAGCAGAGAAGTTTCTCTCTTTCTTTGCCCTCCTGAATTTTTTTTTTTTTTTTGCATGGGCAGGCACCAGGAATCGAACCTGGGTCTCTGGTATGTCAGGCTAGAAATTTGCCACTGCATCACTGTCGCACCGCCCCCACCTGGCTTTTGGTGATGGTTGGCGATGCTAGCTGTTCCGTGATTGTGGCTGCAGCTTAGCCCTCTGCTTTCATCTTTACATGGCTTCTTCCTTTTTTGGTAATTGTGAAAAATAACATATATACAAAAAAGCAATAAATTTCAAAGCACACCACAACAATTCGTTTTAGAACAGATTTCAGAGTTTGGTATGGGTTATAATTCCACAACTTTAGGTTTTTCCTTCTAGCTGCTCCAAGGCATTGGAGACTAAAAGAACTATCAATATAATGATTCCGCAGACATGCTCATTTGTTGGATCCTATCTTCTCTGTTATAACTCCTTCTTTTCCTTTCATCTTTCTCCCAATTTTTAGGAGTATTTGGGCCCTGCCCACTTTAACTTTTTTCACGTTGGAAAGGGGTATTGGTAATATGGAACAGGGGATGGTACTAGTTGATGTTCTGGAGAGGCTGGCCCCTCTGGGTTTCAGGACTTATCTTACCTAGGAATCCATCTGGAGGTCGTATGTTTCTGGAAAGTAATCATAGTGCTTGAAACTTTTAGAAGAGCTCAGAGAGAGCCCTAGGTGTTCTTTAGGGTTGACAGGAATGGTTTTGGTTGGGGTTTGGCAAACCATGGTAAATGGCAATATCTCGCTGAAGCTTGCATAAGAGTAGCCTCCAAAGCAGCCTCTTGAGTCTATTTGAACTCTCTCAGCCACTGTTCACAATGACTTCTTTCAAAGACACCAGTCATACTGGAGTAAGGGCCTACCCTACTGCCGTGTGACCTCATTTAACTAGTTACATCTGCAAAGACCCTATTTCCAAATAAAGTCACATTCTTAATACTGGGGGTGAGGACTTGAACACAATTCAATCATAAAACCTTGGCATAGAGAACTTTGTACAGAATATGCAATCTCAGGTTTGAGTTAATTTATCTGAATTTAACAGGACAGAGTAAGTGTGGCAGGATCTAGGATATAAATGTGTCTGTACAAGCATTATACTTCTGCCACCTTCGACTTATTAAATGAATGTGCTAAACAAATATATTAGCAAATGAACATGCTAGAAAAGGTTTCAAGTTCTTGGTAGGAATTAAAGAAATACCTTTTTTTGTTGTGTTAAACATTAATGGTAATAATTTTTAGAGAAAAATGGTCAAATGGATTTAAGTAATTAAGACCCCCCTTCTTATAACATGAGTCTATAAGAAATAAAGGAAATGTCAAAGTGGGTAGGAGCCATTCTACTTTTGTCAAGAATTCTGATGTAATAGGACATGGCCATCACCTTCTATGATTTATATCCAGAATCTACTCACTTCGTACCTTATCTTACCCCCTGTCAACCTATCATGAAGTCGAGATTCCTCTAATCACCTCTCTGGTTTCCTTGCTTCTACCCTTGTTCTCCATACTGTCTGTTCTCCACATAGTGGCAGAATGATCCTTTAAAAATATAAATCGGATTGTTTCATGCCTCTGCTCAAATCCCTGCAGTAGCTCCCCACTGCAATCAGAGGAGCGTCTGAGGCCCCATGAGCTGGCCCCAAGTCCCTGGCGGGCTCGTCTCCTACCACGCCCTTAACTCATTCAGCCCCTGCTCTTTCTCCATCCTGCAAGTCTTTGCTCTAGGTGTGCCTCTTTCTGGAATCTGCTTGGTTGACTTCCTCACCTCCTTCAAGTCATTGTTGAAATGTGACCTTCTCAACGAGCCGGCCTACTCTGACCACTTTATTAAACATTGTAACATGCATGCCTTGTCCCCCTCCTCCCTTTCGCCCTGCTCTGCTTTTCTTCCTTTCCACGGACTTACCATCTTCTAACAGAACAATAGTATGTCTTCCCTAGCCAGAGTGTGCGCTCCATGAGGGAAGGGATTTTATAAAGTCCCTCAATACATATTAGTTGAAGGTTGAATTGATCTTTGTAAGCAAAAGCAATGTTTCCCCAAGTGTAATCTGGGGAAAATTAACTCTGGAGGCTGCAACACACATGTGCACGCATGCAACCATATACACACAGAGTTCTGTGGGTAAAAAAGCTTGATGCCCCCTTCCTAGAGATTGACAATTGACATGAATGCTGACTAGCATATTTTTGTGAAAGTGTCTGTGAACATCAAAGCTTGTTATACAGGATACTCTGGGAGAACTGAGCAACGACTGAAAACGTTTAGAAACAAAATGAAAGTTGCAGAAATGGTACATTAGGGGAGTAGGAAAAGAGCCGGGGGAATATAGGCAAATACCTACGTTAATCCTATAAATGACAGGCCTCACTGTACACTGGGCAGCCTAATGTGCTCACTGAAGGCCACACAGGCTCAGGCAAAACAGACTGGGTCATGAGGAATTAAATGAGAAGAGAAGAGACAGTCACGAGCTCTGTTGCAATGATTGCCAGGAAATCCTCCATTCATTCATTGCAAAACACTGCCATGCCTGTCACAGGCATTTGGGAATCTGCTCCAGAACAGAAGTGAACAGTAAAGCAAAAAATAGAGGAATTGAGGGAGATTCCAAGCCCTCTCCAAGAGAACTTCAGGGTCTGCGGTTAAAGGATTTACACACTGGGGAGCTCTCTGAAGCCTACAGGACAGTGGCCTCAGCACCAACTCCCACACTGGGTTGGTTGGGGTGGGGAATGGAGAGGGTGGCGGCCAAGCATCCCAGGAACCCAGAGGCTCCAGGGCATCAGGCAAGGCCCTGGTGTGCTTTTTTGTTTTAACTGCAACTAACCAGGGATTCCTAGCGGCATGCCCAGATAGGTTTTTGTCTATCTCCATAGTCTCAAGCATTCTTTGGCAACAGTAACTATTTGGAGCATGGCCAAAGAAGAAGAAAGCTAGGAGGAAAAAAGTCACTGAACAGCCAAGACAGAAAGCTTGGAGTTTATCTTCTTAAAATTGAAGTACTCCACTCGTCAAGAATTCCTTAGGACCTCAGTTGCAGCTTACTGACACTAAGGCCATCCTTGGAGTTTCCCAGATCTAGAACCAAAGTAGCAGGCATGGCAGTAGATGCAAAAAAAAAAAAAAAAACAACCCATAGGCCCACAAATGTTGATAGGCAGTGACAACTGAGAGATGAGAGCAGAAGATGTGTTTGAAAAAACTAGAAGGTGAACCCAGCAATTGAGAAGGTGTACCTCTCTGATTATGGTTTAGTGCAAAGACAAATTCTTGACATGTCAGTGGACTCCAAGAGCTCACTGCATAGCAGAATGGGTTCTTGTTCACAATAAAACCTCAACTTACCAATAAACATGATGACTAACTCCACGGAAGTCTGCAGGGACACGAGTAACACATTTTAGAAAGATCTCCTTCCCAAAAGGCTAACGTTAAAAATAAAATGTTAGCTCATAAAGGGTAAGCATCGGGTAAACAGAGTTAATACTTTTTGAAAAATTACTTTATTACAGGTTACTTCACAAAAAAATCTCCCCCCTGGTCCTTGCACCAACCACAAAGGATTGTTATTCTTGTTATCACTGTATAGAGAAGGAAGCTGAGGCTTAGTAAAGTTAATTGATTTGCTAAAAGTCACAAAACCAGCAAAAGGCTATATTGGTTTTCAGACCCAGTTTTGTTTTGCCCTGAAGGCTAGGTTCTTTAGATTTTCATTACTTGCCACTTTTTGTTATTTATTTTATGCATTAGGCTCCAGTGCTGACTGCTCAGAAGTTGTACAAAATCATATTTAGAAATATTGTTCTCTGAGTATTTGTCGGTAACGGAGTTTTGTTAGCAGGCTTTATTTCTGCATCCAGTTATTAGTAGTTAATTTCTAGTTCTCCTTTCTGCTTCCTTTCAGAGGTAGGTGTATTATTTCATATTCTTTTGTCTTTTGACCTAGCTGTATCTCTCTGTAGTATGAAAACAGGTAGGCCGTTGAGATGATTCTGTGTTGATTTATCTCAAATGACTAAATTATATAGTATTCTTAAGGACAAAAAGCTACTACTCAGGCAGTAATAGCTGAATCTGTTAGATACTGAGTTCAATTAATTTTTTCATTTTCTGAACATGTACAAATAGAAAAATAATGTTTGTGATTTCAAGCTTGACAACTAGGCTGGTTAGGTCATAATATATGTTCTAAGGAAACTCAGATCAGCTGAGCTGGAAAATGAAGAAATGAAGCACTGATTTCAAAATACAAATTCCAGAAGTTTTTCTGGATAGTGTTTAAAGAAGCTGCTGAGAAAGGCAAAGGTGATTCCCTTTGTGGGTCAGTTTTGACCATTATCCAGATGAGGCTCTCAGATGTTGTTTTAGTTTGTAAAAGCTGCCAGAATGTGATATACCAGAAATGGAACAGCTTTTAAAAAGGGGAATATGTTAAGTTGCAAGTTTACAGTTCTAAGGCGGTGAAAGTGTCCAAATTAAGGCATCCAGGGAAAGATATCTTGGTTCAAGAAGGCCAATGATATTCAGGGTTTCTCTCTCACCTGGAAAGGCACATGGTGAAGTCCTCTAGCTTTTTCTCCAGGAATCTTCAATGGCTTTCCTGGGGGTATTTTCTTTCTTCATCTCCAATGGTTTCTGGCTGTGTGGGCTCTGGTTGCTTTAAAGCTTTTTCCAAAATGGTTCCCTCTTAATGGGCTCCAGTAAGCAACCCCACCTTGAATGGGTGGAGACACATCTCCATGAAAACCATCTAAAAGCTCCCACCCAGCAATATTGAATGAGGATTAAAGAACTTGGCTTTTCTGGAGTACACAACAGATTTTCAAACCAGCACAGATGTCAAGCCTGGAGTTTAATGTCCTATACAAGCAACAATTTCTGCTGTATTCCTGAAGGTAGGCAACTAATAAAACAAAGAAGAGCAATGATACCCAGGTTTGAATCCTATTTTTGCTATTTACTGGCTGGATAAGCTAGTTGCAAGGTGCCAACCAAAAAAAGCAACGATACCCAGGTTTGAATACTACTTTTGCTGTTTACTAGCTGGATAAGTTAGCTGCAAGGTGCCAAAAACGTAGAATACTTATTAATAAAAATGGAGATGATGACATTGAATAAAGATTATAATAACACCTGCCTTTCCACCTTCATGCAGTTGCTGGGAAGCTCAAAGGGGATTATATAAATGAATTGCTCTGTGACTGTACGGTATGCTTACATAAATATGTAGTGTTAGTAATTATAATTTTATCTTTCCATGGGTTGTATGACGGAGATGGATTTGATTGAGTTTTGTTGGTGATTATCTTTAGTCGGATCTAGACTGAATTTAGATTACGTTCTTGCGGGGTTAGAGCTTTGCAAACTTTGAGGTTGGTTTTAATTCAGTTTCATTGTTTGATTGTCTTTGGCTGAGTCTTGACTGGCATGTGGCAGTGTTCTGACTTTTTATCAGTCTATGTCATCATGCTGCTTTCCTGAAGCCCTGAAGCATGCCAGAATCTTTTTTTTTAGGTGTTTTTGTGTCAGGCTTTTAATTTCAGAGACCAGTTCTCAGGATGTGTGCTAGATCTTCAGGATGACGCCACACAAATGGCTCTATAAAGGAGATTAAACATCTGAGCCTCATAGCCAGCCTCAGTCCATTGCAGACAGAAAAGAGGCGAGACAGGGCACCCGGAGTATCACCTCTACCAGCTTATTTAATTTATTTTTATTGTGGTAAAATAAAATTGCCATTTAAGCATTTTTAATTGTGCAATTCAGTGGCTGATTACTGTTACAGTGTTGTGCAACCAACATCACCTTCCTTTTTAAAAAACTTTTTTAGGACCCAAAACAGAAACTCTGTATCCATTAAGCAGTGACCACCCCACCCCCAGTACCCCCAGCCCAAGTCCCCAGCAACCTCTAATTTACACATTTCTATGAGTTTGCTTGTGCTAGATATTTCATATAAGTGGAAACATGCAATCTTTGTCCTTTTGAGTCTGATATACTTCACTCAGCGTGATGTCTTCAAGGTTCATCCATATTGTAGCATGTATCAGAGCTTCATACCTTTTTTACAGCTGAGTAATAGTCCATTGTGTGTACAGACCACATTTTGTTTACCCATTCATCTGTTGATGGACACTTGGGCTATTCCCATCTCTCGGCTATTGTGAATTATGCTGCTCTGAACACTGGTGCGCAAGTATCTGTTTGAGTTCCTGCTTTCAGTTCTTTGTACCACCTCGTTTTTAAACAGTAAAGATAAAACCTTGTCCATAGGAATGGCCTATATAAGCCTCTAGCAGGGGAGTGGGTAGGCCTCTTGATGAAGAGAGAAAGGCTTTGGAATAAGGCTCTGGAATCAGACAGACATACTTTACTCAGCCTCTCTAAATACAAACAAATTACCTAAGCTCTTTAAACCTCAGTTTCTCATCTGTAAAATGGAGATTATAATAACCACTACATAGGTTATTGTCACTGGCAAAGGAAATAACTTTTGTAAAGTTATATCTAACACATAAATAGTTATTATTATGAATCCACAATTGACAGAGAATGGAAACAGATTCAGAGAATGGAAAAGAGAAACACGCGTTGTACATCTGAGAATCGGATCTGCTCCTACAGAAATTTGTTTAATTAACCTATAGTGCAACTGATCCATTCTCTTGTGTCTTAGCTTGCTATGACAAAAATGCCACAAACTGATTAGCTTAAACAACAGGAATTTATTGGCTCACGGTTTGGAGGCTGTAAGTCCAAATCTAAGGTATTGGCAGCCTGTGCCTTCTCCAGAGTCTGGGGTGCCTTGCTAGCAATAAATCTCTGCCCCTGTCAATGAACAATCTCTTTCTAAGGTTTTCTCCTGTGGTGTGTATTTCCATGTCCAAATTTCCTTTGCTTATAAGGACTCCTGTCATCCTGACTTAAGGCCCATCCTGTTTCGACTTCAGCCTCCTCTTAATAGGATCTCTGAAGATTCCATTTACAAATGAGTTCATACCCACAGGACTCAGGGTAGGACTTGAGCATGTGTTTTGGAAGACCTGGTTCGATCTACCACATCTTGGTACTGCTTTAGCATTAATTGTACTACAGCATCAGTAGAATAGAAATGATTTAAGTTCTGTGACATTATATTTACAAGATCTAAGTGCTACGGCATTTTAAAACAAATTTTTAGCCTAGATTATAATCTGTATGTTCAGTTGAGCAAATAAAGAAACAAACAAACAAAAAACCTGATAGGGCTAGGCTAGTATTCTTTTTGGGGGGGGTGCATGGTTTGGGAATCGAATCCAGTATCTTCTGCATGGAAAGTGAGCATTCTACCACTAAACCACCTATGCACCTTTTTTTTAAAAAATTCTTTTAAAAATTTAAACTATACATATGTGAAAACTATTCTTTCAATTCTGAAGAGCATAGCTTTGTTTGTGGAAAATTATAAATGGTTTGAGGCATTTGCATCACAAATACTACCTAAACTGTCCTCCTTTTATTTTCTGGCGGTATACATCTAAGTGTTGAATGTAAGTGTTCAGGGTCCCTTCTGCACCCATACACTTCACTTAAGCTGTCATTTTGCTCAAGACAGTGAATGTTCCTTCAATTTTGGTTGTTTTCGAGGACTTTAATGAGCCCGTCTAACCTAGTAATCCTTAAATGTTTGTGTGTGTGTGTGTGTGTGTGTGTGTGTGGAGGTAAACAGAGATTTCATTTGGTGGTGGCAGTGGTCTCCTATAAAATCTCCATGGGGCCAGAGAGTGGTGCTAGGATGTGTTTTTTGCTCTTCAGCAGGGCACATGGGTTGGAAACTCAGGCCTGCCAATTCAGTGTTTGATGCAGCTTGTGAGCAATGAAACTTCTCAAGAAGGCAAGGGTGAGGCCTGTGCTTGGGAAAGGAAGTTGTTGCCAGAGCTGAATTGCCTGCAGTTTGATGTGAAGCTGGAGGCCATCAGTGTTAGTCTGCCCACAAGCGTCTCCACCAACTGGACATTGGCTCAGCGTCTGCACTAGGCAGACAAAGTGCGGATGCAAACGTGTGGGCCTTGTTTCTCGTGAAGCCTGGGTGCCACATGAATGCCCTTTCCTTTGGGTTTTAAACCCATCAACCCAGATTTGCTATCTTCATCCGCCAGCGCATAGAAATTGCTGGCTCGGATCGTCAGGACTTGAGATTCTCAAGACCTAGTAATACATTGAAATCATCTTCCAAGAATCACCGATAGACTTGGGGGTCTGTGATGGACAAAAAGGGAAGGGGCAAGGCACCCTTTTTTTTTTTTTTAAATGACCTCTGGCATGCAAATAACTTATCAGAACGCACATGATACATTAGCCACACCGTTTCTTACAGGGGCAAAAGAATTCTCGATCCAAAGGGACGGAAGTGGCCAGCAGCTGACAGTTGCCTCTTTTGCGTGTGACACCGAGGGAAAGGGTTAGCGTGCAGGAAACTATTTCTTGATCACGAGGGAGGTAAAGAAAGAGGGCGCCTGGGGGGCGGCGGGCGGGCGCTGAGCAGGTCCGGGGCCTCCTCTGGGGCAAGGGCTGAGAGGGAAACCGCCTGAAAGGAAGGCGCAGGAAATCTCTGTGGGCGCGGGGGAAGGGGAGTGCAGCCACCGCGCCGAACCCCCAACAGGGCGGGGCAGGGGTGCCGTCCGGGGCCAGGGCCCCTGCTGCGTGCCCCGGGTGGAGGACATTTCTGCTGGCGGGGCCACAGGACGGTGAGCTCGGGAGGAGGAAGCGAAGCCTGCCGTCTCCGCGGGCCGTGCGCCCCCGACGCAGCGCCTGCTGGCGTCGCTTTCCCTCTCCCGGTCCGCCTCGGTTCAGGCCCGGCGGGGCGGGCCCGGCGGCGCTCGGGGGCCGGGCTCCGACTCCCCACTTCTCCTCCCTCCCTTCGGGGCCGTCCCAGGCGGCCGGGCCAATGAGCGCCGAGAGGAGGGGAGCGGGAAGCGGGGCGCGCTGGGCTCCGGCCCTCCTCCCGCGCCCCTGGCCGCAGCGTCCGCGCCAAGTTTGCGCCGCGAGACTTGGGCGCCGGTTCGCTCCCCCCCAGGGCCGCGCCCCTCGGTCCCCCGCGAGCCAGGCGGTCCGGGCCCCTCGGGGCAGCCAGAGCCGCGACCCTCGGGCGGGAGGACGCCGAGCTTGGGTGGCGCGGGCCGGGGTCGGGACAGCTGCCTCCCGAAGATGCAGGATGGCAGCAGAGCCGCAGGACAGCCTGTCGTACCGCACCACCGGCTCCACCTGTCTGCACCCGCTCAGCCAACTCCTGGGCATCCCGCTGGACCAGGTGAGCGCGGGCGGCCGAGGCGGGGCGCAGGGGCGCGAGTGCCCGAGCCGCTGCTCCCCAAGTGGTTTTGGGCGTGAAGCAGCCGGGGAAAGAAGGATCTATTACCTCCCCCGCCCCCCTTGCCCCATAGCATATTTTGCAGCACAAACCACACAGGTGGGTTTTTAAATGTCACTTTGAGTTGCCTTAGTGTTTTCCTCCTTGTAAATTGAAAGAATATATATGGAGAGCTCCCCCCTGCACTGCAGGTTAGACTGAACTTTTTTTTTTAAGTTTTGGATTGCCTTTTTTCCAGTAACCAAGTTGTAAACTATTCGAATCTATTTCTTCAATCAATGTAGTCCAGTCTTTATTATTATTATTTTTTTAATTCAGATGACCCTACTTTAAAAAGGCGGTAGCCTGAAGATTTTGAATGAACCAACTGTGATGTAGACTTCAGCTGCCAGACGTCAGATCGCGGTGACAGCTATTTTGTACCGGCTGTTAAGTCGGTTGGGAAGTGCAGAGACGCACACGAGGTTTTCCGAGGGCCTTAGTTTGTTCATTCGGCTTATCTTTGAGGTTCCCGGCCTCTGAGTAGGACAGGTTAACTGGAGAAGAGCCCTCGTGAAGTTATTTGGACTATCCGATTGTCTGCTAACGTTAAAGTTAAAAAATGGCAACACAGCACAATAATTCCTGGTAAAAAATCTTCCCGAGGGTTGAGGCTGTCTTACTCATTTCTTGTCTCTTTGGGTGCTGCGAGCTAGACAGTTTGCCATGTACTTACTTAAATATATGTTAATTTAAGCTGAATTGGGTAGAGCGTGCTGGAGGGCATGGCTGGCTGCGGAGTCTTCTCTTTCATGCTGAGCTTTTTTTGCCCAGTTTTGTTCTCTTGACTCTCACTAGTGATCATTTTTCTTCCCCATCAAACATGAGTATACCTGCTGCCCTTGCGACTCACATTCTTTTTAGCTATGAGGAAGTGAGACCTGGAGGTGTGCCCTATTCAGATACTGTTTAAAGAGCTACCTCAATCTGAGGCTCTACCTCTGAACTCCACCTGACCTGATTATTCATCAGCTGCAAAACCCAGCAAGTCAGGAAATGGGGTGATGCTATCAGAGGCGAACTCGCCAGGGCTTTTGTAAATTACTCTTCAGTTTATAATAAGGATGGGACCCTGGCAGAGGCAGACAGAGTAGCAAATTCTTCAGCCCTGAAACTAAATATAACTCTTAGCTGAATTTCCTTAAGGGGAATTTGTTTTATACTTGCCTCCTCAACCCCCGAAAGAATTTATTTTAATTACCTTTTCTCTTTTAAGCTCTTCTGCACAGCTAGGAAGGAAGAAGAATCTAGGAAGGCTTTTTGCATGAAAAGAGAGAGTTAAAGGACCGTGGTTAGTTAGAATTGGGAGAGTAGTATGATTTTTAACTGCATTCAGCCCTTTCCTCGGTTTTTTTGATTTCTGTAAAAGAAATCTTTTTTTTTTTTTAAGTTATAAAAAGGCTCAAAAGAGCTTTAGGAATGTTAAATGGAAGGGATGAATCTTGTTAGGTGGGAGAAGCATTTATGGGACGATGCTCCAGTAAATCCCATACCATATATAATGTGGTTTAAGGCTGAGTTGTGGTTTTAGAGTTTGCACTCTTGGTGTGTTTTTCTCCTTCACACCTTTACTAACTTTGTTTTTGCCTCACACCTCCAATGACAGGTCTGGTGTGATTCAAAGGGAGTCTCGGCCTTTTTATATTCTTCTTTCAAAGAAGACAACCTCAACAATGCAAAATGCCCTATCATTTCGGGAGCTGGGATGGGGTGGTAAATAATACTTTGGAACGACAGTAATTTCTGATTTATTCTTTTGGAGTTTATTCAGTTGCTTTATGTCTACTTGCTGGTAAATACGGCACAATCCAGATTTTTTGTTTTTTACTAGTTCAGTGCAGTTGGTCCCTGATGCTCAATCCAGATTCTTATGATGTTTGCTCTGGTCAGAGAGAGGTGCAGAAATATTTGCAGGTAGTGAGATGTACATAAAGCCAAATTTATTTAACTTAAAAAACTTATCTTTTATTTTGAGGCAAGGGCTTTTCAGAAAATCTTCAGAGCAGATCTACTTAGAAAATATACGTAATGGGTATGTGTGTTTGCATATTTTAAAGAACATTTGCGAACTCACCACCCAACTTGAAAACTAGAGTTTTATCAGTGTGTTCTTCCCCCATTGGATACAAATATTTCCCTCCTCTCTTTAATAATCACCACTCTGACTTTTGTTTTAAACATTCCATTGCCTTCCTTGGTAATTTTAACAAGACTGTGTGTGTATATATCATGTGCATATATTGTTTAGTTGTGCTTTTTTTTTTTTCTCCCATGGGCAGGCACTGGGAAACGAACCCAGGTGTCCGGCATGGCAGGCAAGAACTCTGCCACTGAGCCTTCGTCACGCACCGCCCTGTGCTTGTTTTTGAACTTCATAAAAATAGTATCATACTATGTCTTTTCCACGCAACATCATGTTTCTAACATCTGTCTGAGTTGTTGTGTATGGCTGTACTTGATTCATTTTCACCCCTTTCTAATATTCCATAGGATGAATATGCCATACTGTATTCTTTTTTTTTGTTGGATGATTTGGTTCTTTCCCTGCTCTTGCTTGCTTTCTGGTACTTAGAGAATGTTGCCACGATCGTTGCATATGTGACAGCGTTTTACCAGGGTCTTCATTTACCCAGGTATGGAATTGTTGGGTCTAAGGACAGTACGTGTGTATCGTTACGAGATGATGTCATTCCCCTTTTCCACATTTTCTGTTTCAGTTTACACCTTCATGAGCAGTTAGAGAGTTCCCATTGTCCTACACCCTTGTTGTACTTGCTAAAATGTATCTCTTTAATTGGAGTGAGAGTTGTTTTAATTAAATGATATAAGAAAAAGTCAGAAACTCTGTATTTGGGTCTCACCTTAAAACAAAACCAAACCCATTAAGTCTGAAGTCTGGACACCATTGATCTGAATTCTGGAGAATATCCAAACCTGAGAACACACTCCCTCTGGCTTTCTCAGGGAAATGGCCGTAGGTGAGATGAATCGGTATGGGGGGCAGGTGGGGGAGCAGTGGAGTCTCCTTCAAATCCCAGGCCTGCCACTTGCTCATGCTGGCTTTTGGAGAGAGAGGAATCCAGTGAGCAAGGGGAGAAGCTGAAATACCTGCAGACCTGCCCCATCCTCCTGGCCCACGGGATGTGGGTAAGGGGCCTGACTACCCAAGGTGTGGTCTGCAGACCTGCCATACCCTGGGAGCATCTTAGAAATGTAGATTCTCAGGCTCCCCTCCCAGGCCCATTGAATCCGAATCTGAATTTATCATGATCCCCAGGTGATTCCTACGCATCTTTGAGAGGCACTGACTGGTGTGTGTGTGTGTGTTTGTGTGTGTGTGCGTGCATGCACACGCAGGGGGGTAAGATTAAGGACTTAGATGTCACACCTACCTGGCCCAAATCCTCTTCTGCCCATTAGTTTCCTTTGAGTTTATTGGCTGACACCCTGTACTTTCTGAGTCTCCATGACCTCAAGTGTAAAGTAGGAGATGGCAGTATGACCTACACTTTGGAGTTGAGAAATTTTATATAATTAGTTATAAAATGGCCTATGCTGAAAGGTCCTTATGTCAGGCAGGATCCTGGCAGGAAACAGAATTCAACCCAATTGGTTGAAATGGAGAGACTTTAATGAATTACTTAGGGGGGTGTGGGCAGGGTAAGGGAACCAACCAAGGATGCTGTCTTAGTTTGCCAGGGTTGCTAGGACAAGTCCCACCCAATGGGTTGGCTTAAGCAACAACCCTTTATTGTCACCCAGGTTTTAAAGGTTAGAAGTTCAAAGTCAAGATGTTAGCAAGGTCATGCTTGCCCCTGTCCTGGTGACTGCGGTCCCTTGGCAGGTGGCAATCTCTCTTTCTTCTCTGGCTTCTTCTGAATGACTGTGTCCAAATTTCCTCTCTCTCGAAGGTGTCCAGTCACATGGATTTAGACCCACCACTGATTCAGTTTGGCCACACCTTCAGTAGTAAAACATCTTCCAATACCCTACGTCCAAATGAATTCACACCCTCAGAAGTGCAGATTAAGATTTGAACGTGTTTTGTTCAATCCCTGACACAGGCTGAGGTGCCTAGATCCAGGGGCCCAAGGGACAAAGTGAGGAAATTCTTCTGGCATTGCCCAGTGAGAGCTGGACATAGTCCTTATATCAGGCTGCGGTGGGAAAACAGAGAGAGACTGTGAGCCTTTTACCTCCTACCATCCATCTCCTGCCAGTGCCCCTTGGGGGTTGGTGGGACCCAATGCAGGTGGCTGGCCTGGGGCACTGGGTAACCCTGTCTGTAGGAGCCTCCTCCTGGGGTACCAACTGGGGAAGAGGAGAGTGGAAAAAGATCTGTCAGCGCGACCTGAGGACAGCAGCACACTCCTTGGTAAATATTTGCTCCTGTCCCATTAAAGATTGACTTTCGGTTGGGCTTGTGTATGCTGAAAATCATATAACACATACTTTAAGTTGCTCGAATAGTTCTTCATATTCCACTTAAAGACATTGAATCTTTTTTCCCCAGTGCCTTAACATTTCGCACGTATATTCATGATTTCTGATTGTTTGCATTTGTGTGAATGTCTTTGGCCTCTGTGTTTATGATCTGTGGGAACTGAAATATCTGTTGAGTATTCTGCTTTTTGAATGAAGATTCCTTTTGCTGTTTTTCATTTGATTCTTCTGTGAACTCCTAGACACTCTTAAATAGGGAAGCCTGTGTGCATTTGTGACTATACTGAGGGAAAGTCCATGGTTTTAGTTTATTAGTCTGACAACCTCTGTATTAGCGTTCTCCGGAGAAACAGAACCAACAGGAGATATATATATATATATATAAAATATATATGTATATTTGCATTTATCTGTCTGTATATGTATATTTACATGTATTCATGCACATGTATATTTATACATATATGCATGTTTACATATATATGTGTATTTGCATATATATGTAAATGTTGAGATTTTTTGTAGGAATTGGGTCACATGACCATAGGGATTGGCAAGTACACATTTCACAGGGCAAGCCAGAGGTTGGGAACTCCAATGACGGTGAAATAGAATTTCCCAGGAGAAGCTGGCTAGCTAAAGTAGAGGCAGGAATTCTCCTTTCTGATTCTGAAATCCTCAGTTCTAGATTTAGGACCTTCAGCTGATTGGAGTTGCAGTCAGTTGAGGATGCTGTCAACTGACTGTAGATGCAAATCCATTTATGAAATCTCCCCATGGTAACAATCAGGCCCATTGACCAAACAACTCGTCACCGTCACTTAGGCAGGCTGACGTGTGAACGTAACCATCACATCCTCCTAAAGATGCTAAGTATAAGTATAAACTAAGTATATAACTATCTTATTTAAATGGCAACAAACAGAACGTAGTAATTCAGATATAGAGTAAATGAGTGATGACTTAGGAGCTTCAAAAGGTGTCTCCAGATGACTTTGTTGAAAACTACATTTTAAAATAATGAGTCCCTGTGTGGTAGCAAACAGGGAGTTTGGAGGCAGTTAGGAGGATACGTCAGACATAAAGCCTCACTTACCCAAGATAAATTAGGCAAGAACTTTTCTTTTCCATTTAGAGGGAATCAAAGAATGACGGATATATTTTTTATTTAAATCATCTGCTTAATGGCTTCTGTCCTCCACTTTGATTTGGTTGTGAAATGTGATGTGATCTGTCTTTATACTAACTATAGACTTCTAAGTTTGCAAAATTGACTCAACTTCCAGGATAGTAGGCGATAGTATTGACCTTATTTATCTGCATCGTGTATATCATGTCTTAGGAGCTGAATAAACTGAAAAGGAAGCTGCATTCTGGCTTTAAGGAACTTCCCAGTAGTGGGGGCACTTTCTGGGTGTCAGGGGTATTTTCACCTAATGGCACCCCAAACGTTTTGTGTGAATGTGAAAGTATCAATTCAGTGTTCAACTAGGGTTCTTTGTCCAAGTTTCATTTTTTTTTCTTCTAAATTTAGCACCTGGAGAAGAGGGCGCAAGGGAAAAATAGATCAGGAAATAAGAATCCAGGTAGTGATTTTGAGATTGCAGCAGCAAAGGTTTAGGACTGTTAAAAAGTAAGCTTGTGTTATTGTCTAAAAGGCTGGGTGATTGCAGAGCATCCTTAAAGAACCAGTGGTGACAGCAGCGATGAGTTCTGATTATCCCACCCGGGCCACTATGTCTCCTTCCCTGCCAGGGGAGTTTCTCCACTGGTTTGTTCCCTTGCCTGTGCTTGGAAAGCCCAGCCTCCAGTTCTTTCCTTATCAGTGTTTTGCCGTTCCTTAAAAGTTCAGCTCACATTGCATAGTCATTATTAAATCAATTAAATATTTATTTAACAGAATTAGTGCCAGGTACCTGGCTAAACAGTAGAAATACAAGGATGAAAAAAAAAAAATCAAGGTCCCTTTGTTGGAAGAACTTACATACCAGTAGAGGAGACAGAAGAGTCATGTATTTGTACAGGCACTATGTGCCTCATAGATGTTTGTAGATGGTGTATGTGGCACAGAGAAGGGAAGGCCTGGCACCTGTAGAATTTACTGCGTACCTTTGACACAGTTTACATTTGACAGTTGGGAAATGTTACCTGATACAGTTACCTGTATGGCTGGGTGGGGTGTATAGTCTGAATTCCAGACTAAAAATCTCCTTGAGGTCTATCCCTCTTTGTATTCCCAGGAAAATAGTAGATGCTCAATACATTCTTATCATTTGTTACAATAGATGCTGAAGTTAATGATATATGCAACCAGACTTCAATATATAGAACCCTGATTTTCTACTGCATCTTATTTGAAAGTGGACCCATTGGGGGAAGGGTCCCCCCCTACCACCCTGCTATTGATACTACCCCCAGGCTGCTGGAGTGTGTGATGGCCCCCTTGGCTGTCCCACTTGAGCCGTCTGCTGTTCACGGCAGCCCAGGGTGGGTGTGGGCATCTGGCAAGCCACAGAACATCAGCCCAGGAGAAACCAATTTTACTTTTCTTTTTTAAGGCCTCAGTAGTTTCTGCAAAGTCCTCTCCCCACTTAATTTCCTCTTCATTGCCTGATGTTGAAAATGCTGGGATATTGAAAATGACTGGTTTACAGGAGGAAATTAATTTGGTCAGACCACAGACAACAAATAATGAGTTCCTACTATGTCCTAGGACTCTGCTGGGCTCTGAGGATTCGAACAGGAGTAAAATGGTGTCATCCCTCAAGAAGCTGCTTATCTGGTAGGGGTCTTGTCACCCAGCTGTGCTGGGGCATCAGCCTTGTTAGAATTGCGTTCTCTGCTCCCTCCTGCCCACCCTTCCAGCTCTGCATGACCTAGTGAGCCCTCCAGGTGATCTGGGTGAGAGCTAAAGTTTGAGAACCACTGATATAAGCAAATAATTGGAACAGAAGTAAATCAGGCTTAGGGGAGGAGGCCTAAGGAGGGAGAGAGCCATCCTTTGTGGAGGGGGATGAGGCATGGGTGTCTGAGAGGGCTTGCAGGTGAGGGAAGACGCGAGTTGGGTCTTAACAGATGAGTAAGAATTTGTCAGGTGAATGAGGTGAGGGGTGCTCTGCTTGGTCTGATATTGAAAGAAAGAACAGCACATACAAAGATATGGAGGTGGGAAATCACATGGGTCACCCAAGGAACGTGGAGGCTGGGGGACTGCAGAACTTTAGGTTGGGGCCGCATCCCAAGGAAGCTACTTCATCCTGTAGGCCAGGGGTGGGCAAGCTTCTGTAAAGGGCCTGGCTGTGAATATCTCAGCTTTGTGAGCCGCATGGTCTCGTCACAGCTGCTCAGCTCTGCTGTTGTAGGTGGAAACAGCTGCACGTAAATGCTACAACTTCATTTATGGACACTGAAATTTGAACTTCAAGTAAGTTCAAGATGTCACAGTCTTCTTTTGATTTTTTTTTTTCCAAACTTTTAAAAAATAGAAAAAATTTTCTCAGCATGCAGGCCATCCACACACCAGGCAGTGGGCTGGATTTGGCCAGAGGTATATAGACCAATTTGTCTCAAAATGGGGTGCATGGGCCACCATCAAGCTACTGCTCTGCTGGTTTCTGGGACCCAGCCCAGATCTGCTGAATCAGAATATCAGGCTGAAGGGCTCCCCAAGTGATTTTTAGGCCAATAGAGAGTGTTAGAAGTCTTCCCTCAAAGGGAAGGCACTGAAGGGTTTAATTTGGGGAGTTCTGTGATCAGATTTATTGGTTGTGAAGTGTGACAGGAAGTCAGTGCTAAAGGACGTGGGGTTGGAGGTTAGAGCATAGGTTTTGAGGTTGAGTGGGGGTTGACAGCAGGAATATGTGCCAATATGTGATTTTTCTCTCTTAGCAGCCAGGGAGCAAAAGTAAAACAGATAGATGGTTGAGAGTCTGCAGAGAAGTTTGCTGGGAAGTTAAGAAGTGAAAAGTATTTGAAAGATGCTGACAGTAGTTGGAAGTGATAAAGGTGAAGAGGGAAGCATCTAGAGCATCTAAGGATTGGAGAGACTTTGAGCAGGTGGAGAGGAAATGAGTTAGGTGGCTGTGATACTAGAGTTGGAGATTTCTAGTGGAGCTTTTCTGGGTGACGATGAAGGTCAGGGAGGTAGAGGTGAAAGTCACTCGCGTTTACCAAGGCAAGGGACTGGGGAAGTCGATGGATTGTTTTCATAAACATCGATGCTGCCTGTGTGAATTTTGGGGTTTGAACTAGAGTGGAAGACTGTGAGGGACCTAAGATGTCCAGGAATGTGGAGGTCTCCTGGGAGATTCCGACAGCAGGAAGGAGGAGCAGAGAGGATTATAAGCAGGTGGTAGGAATCTGGGCAGAGTCTGGCAGGAGGAAAGGTTTTGCAGAAGGTCGGTGGAAGAAAAATGGCCCAAAACGGCAGTGACCATCTGAAAAAACACCGACCTTCTCCTTCCTACTAGCCCCTTGTACTGGTGAAAGAAAAAGCCAGCAGGAAAGAGTCCTCTGGCAAAGCGAGAGCAAAGGGAGAGAGTTGGGAAGACATATATGAGGATGGCTT
Source organism: Myrmecophaga tridactyla (assembly GCA_004026745.1). Taxonomy (NCBI): domain Eukaryota; kingdom Metazoa; phylum Chordata; class Mammalia; order Pilosa; family Myrmecophagidae; genus Myrmecophaga; species Myrmecophaga tridactyla. Next base: position 14,358 of record PVIY010020288.1, on the reverse strand, counting down.
TGAATGGAGCAGAGAAGGAGCTTGGTAGGGGGAGGGAGGTGGCAGTGGGAAGCAGAGTCACGGGGAGGGGCAGTCAGCAGCATGGGGATACAGGTGGAGAGGTGGAGCTTGCAGGCAGGGCCCCAGGGTTAGAGATGAGTGGCTTCTGGGCAGGTCCAGGTGGCCCCCCCAGAGTCCTGGTGAGTCACCTGAGCACTGCAGCCTTTCCCAGAGCTGCACACAAATTTGGTGGAAGGTTCTTTTGCAGCTCCTGTTTGGAGGTAGAAAGGGGTTTGCTGAGCAGGGCAAGGACATCAAAGAATAGGATGTGCTGGGGGCAAAACTGTGAGGTGTGAACCCCCAGTTCCATACAGCTGAGAGGACAGGGCTGGGGGAATTGGGAACCCCCTCTTGGTCCAGCCCCTCCTTTTCTGTGCATCCAGAGCAAGAAGATAAGCAGTCTCTTGGGGCTGTTGGGGTGGAGGGGGGAGGCTGCTTAGGAGCCTGGTTCTCTGCTGGGGGTGGGGCTGGCCATAAAGGGAAAGTGCTAGCTGGTGTCACCATATGGTGGTTTGATTTGACCACGATTGAAGGGAGGGCAGAAAGAGTGCAGGCCTGGTGAGATGCTTCCTGGTATTTAAAGCCCAGGTCAAGTCTGCCTTGGAGCATGAGCCTTGCCGGTGAAAAAAGAGACAGTTCTTTAAAACGCAGCCGGAGTCCACCTGTCTGGCTTAACACTTGCGGACACCTCCCATTGATGGGCTGCCTCCGCCATCAGCACCCAGCCAGCTGCTCTAGCTACATGCTCTCATTTAACTGGTACACCGGCACCAAAATTATACCCACATTTTCAAGCGGAGAGACAGGCCCGCAGGGCTTAAGTAACTTGCCCACGGCCACGCAGCTGGGAAGGGGCAGAGGCAGGACATGAACTGAGGTCTGCCTTTGAAGGCTGTGGCTCCTGGACTGTGCACCCTCCCCACCCACCATTCCCCCTTGTGCTCTGAATTCAGCCCAGGGGACTGTTGTTTCCTGTACCTCAGTACAGTCTCACACCGTTTCCTGCACCTCAGTACAGTCTCACACCGTTTCCTGCACCTCAGTACAGTCTCACACCGTTTCCTGCACCCCAGTACAGTCTCACACCATTTCCTGCACCTCAGTACAGTTTCACACCGTTTCCTGCACCTCAGTACAGCCTCACACCATTCCCTGTACCTCAGTACAATCTCACACCATTTCCTGCACCCCAGTACAGTCTCACGCCGTTTCCTGCACCTCAGTACAGTCTCACGCCATTTCCTGCACCCCAGTACAGTCTCACACCATTTCCTGCACCCCAGTACAGTCTCACACCGTTTCTTGTACCCCAGTACAGTCTCACACCATTTCCTCCACCTCAGTACAGTTTCACACCGTTTCCTGCACCTTGGTACAGCCTCATACCATTCCCTGCACCTCGGTACAGTCTCACACCGTTTCCTGTACCTCGGTACAGTCTCACACCGCTTGGCTTCTGCTCACTGTCTTCCTTCTCCCTGGTCCTCACGTGCTGCTGTTTCAAGAAAGTCACCTCCTCCGGGTGCTCTGGGCGACACTGGCCCTGTTCTCTCCCCCTCACTTCTAGACACGCCTCCCCAGGCCCAGATGGATCCCTTCGTTCTCCTTGTTCCTTCCATCGCACTCTGGCCACCACTTGCTGTGCATCTTCCCTTGACATCTTGGTCATTTATTGGCCTCCGGGAGGGCCGGCTGTCCACAGTTACCATTGAGTGTAAGTGTCCCACATCGGGCTCGAGAGGGCTGGGAAGGTTCCTGCGGAGCCGTGCCTGCTGGGAGGCAATCGTGTGGGCACTTGTTAAATGCCTGTGTAACATGCACACCCTCGGAGAGAAAGTGCCCAGTGCTCCTGCGTGCGCACACGTTGGGGAGGAATGGGGTGCGTGGCCAGAGCCCCTCCTCAGAGGCGGGCTGAGCTTCTAGGCTGGAAAGAGGGTGCTGTGGGCAGACTTCCTGCCAGCTGCTGCTTCCAGTCCACCTGGAGGAGAAGGGGGGATCCAGGGGAGGGAGACAGGTGGGTCAGGCAGAGTATTCCAGGAGAAGGAAGCTGTTTGGACAGAGGTACTGAGACTCCAGAAAAACCTAACATTCTTCGTGGGCAGTGACTAAGAGTGAATTTTAGGTATTGTTTTACGTCTAGTACAAAGTAATAAATGTACTTTGTACTGAGTTCTAAATAAATGTTGGATTGCACTGGAATTTTATTTACATTCTTGGATTGGAATGAATGACTAAATGAAGATGACATTGGGAGCCGGTTCTTTTCTCCAACAGAATGGTTAATCCTGTTCATTACTTGAGACCTGCATTTCGGTTCGAGTAGACCTAATTTCCAATTTGAGCATTAATTAATGGTTCAGTTGCTGATAGTTAAATGTCAATATTGGGTTAATTAAGTAAAAAATTTTCCATTCCCATCATTTGCAATTATAAAGGCAGATGTTAAGATCAGTTTTTGGACCAGTTGCCTCAGATTTCTGTGAGCAACAGGCAGAAATTTCCTCTACAGTCTAAAATCAAGTCACATAATCAGCGTTGCCATTTAGCCAAGTACTCGGAGCATTCCATGGCACCATCTCATAATTACATTTATAAGGAAACATTTCATGAAAAGATTACATCTAAGGAGATAGAAGCTGGAAATATCTTTTGTACCGGCAAGTTGTAAAAAGCCTTCAGTATGTGTGAGTTAATAAGTCTGTCTTTGGTTGTATGCTTTTCGGAGACTTTCTATTTTAAGTAAGCCAACCCTTGCAATAAACAAGGTAACAAGAAAACTTGCTGCAGTCCTAATAACGTGACAGTTTCTAGTAGTTTTGCCAGGATAGCACAAAGATAATCAGTGGAAAAAGTAACTTAAAGTAATTTACACTGGATAAAAGACATATCTCTTTGGACTTAAGAAACTTGACCATCTGCACTGAGATGAATTCATTAACCCATTTGTGGTGTATTTTTTTAGTTATCTGAAAAATGTGTACTTAGTAAACCTTTACCAACTTCCTTCTAATAGTGGAGCTCTGCTTATAACTTTTTAAAGTTATCAGTGGTTATTCTTTTATGCATTAGTAATATTGATCTGATTTGAGGTATGGTTCTGAAAATGCACAATAACCTTATAACAGTAGAAAGTGTGGAATAAGATTCCTGGGCTGATATGGCTGGGGATTTCCCAACCATCATGTTAATATAAATATTCTATTCTCAGATTTATTTACCAAAACAAGAACACAGAGCTCAGGCTGTAGTCTGATTTGAAAAAGAGCAGGGGTACGTTTGAAAAGTGTTTGTTCAGGGTATTCTGAACTCTTATTTCAAAGAAGTCATTAAAATAAAAAATACTGCGGTATGCCTCCCTCCCCCCAACATCTCATTCATCATTCTATAGCTCTTACTTTGCTCTAGCAGCAAAAATGCTGCTAAGGCCTCGAGAAAATTGTTGAATTCAAAAATTGTTTTGCGAAATTTCATGAAGTGGCTTAACTTGCGAATGTCACTGGGTTCAGAATTCTGTGTTCTTAAGACTGTTTTTTGGTCTTAAAAATTTTTTTTGCAATTTATTTCTTCTTTTTTCCCTTTTTAAATTTTTATTTATTTATTTTTGTGGGTGTTCTTAAGACTTTTAATGTTTTTCCTTCCAGCAGTATTTTTTGCTCTTTGTTTATAATTTTATATAAATATAGTTAAACATTTAGTTTTCTGATTAGGCAGCATATGGATTTAGTGTCAAAGTCAAAAGGCATAAAAGGGAATATAATAAAAGGTCAGTTTCTGCCTCCAGGTCTCTCAGCTGCCCAGATCCCCTCCCCAACCGCAGTTGCTTCCTTTCAGAGAGAGCCTGTGCAGATATGCATGTGACATCTTTTTGTCTGTTTTCTGATACAAGTGATAGTGTATCGTTCTTCCCCATATTATTATTTTTTTAAAAATTTAACAGGATATTTTAAGGATTGCTTCATTTCTTCATATAGGGTTCTAGCAGCATTTGACTTCCTTTCTTCCTTTTTTGAACATCCCAATTCTGTTCTGTTAGGAATTAAGTTGTCCTTTAGCAAATGCAGAAACTGCTTGGGTTTGGTGGCTGAGCAGTTTGGGAAGGGGTCTTTCCACGTTGGCACTGTCCCTTCTGATTATATTTCCTTGGCATAAGGACAGCCCCAAGTGCCACTTACGTCCCACCTACAATGGGAGATGGCCAGGGAAGGAACACCGACTTGGGTGAAGCAGAAGGCTTCGGGTTTGTTATGGGTTGAATTGTGTCCCCCCCAAAAGATATGTTGATGTTGTAACCCTTTACCTTGGAATGTGACCTTGTTTGTAAATAGAGTTACTGCGGATGTTAATTAGTTAAGATGGAGCCAAAATGGATGAGGGTGGACCCTCCACCAGGATGACTGGTGTCCTTATTAAAAGAGGAAATTTGGACGCAAGGACTGACCCAGAGGAGAAAATGGCCATGTGACGACAGAGGCAGAGGGTAAAGTGCTAGGGCAGTAAGCGGAGGAGTGCCAGCCTTGCTATCAGAAGCCAGGAAGAGGCAAGGAAGGGTTCTCCCCTACAGCTTTCAGAGGGAGTGGGGCCCAGCTAACGACATCTTGAGTTGGGACGTCTTGCTTCCAGAGCAGTGACATGATACATTTCTGTAGTTTTAAGCCACCAAGCTTGTGGGACTTTGTTACAACAGCTCTAAGAAACTGAGACAGGCTGTGTGGCATTTCTCTGGAATTCTTGGTGTCCCCATCTGCTGGAAACTTTTTTTTTTAATATTGTTGTTGAGTAATCTTTGCACACATACAGCCCATATATGGTGTACAATCAGTGGCTCACTGTATTCTCATGTAGTTGTGTATTTATCACCATTGTTATTTTTAGAACATTGGCATCACTCCAGAAAAAGAAATTAAAAGAAAAAACTCATGCATCCCATACTCCTTACCTCTCCCTCTCGTTGACCACTAGTATTTCAAACTACCCGTTTTTTTAACCCTTTATCCCTCCCTATTATTTATTTATTTTTTCAACCATATTTTTTTTACTCATCTGTGATGTAAACTTTTTGAGACCTTTATTCAGCCCTAAAATTCTATGACCCCAAGACCTTTAACTTAGCAGGCAGAGTTTGGTTTTAGATAGTAAAGAAACACTTTCTGAGGATGAAGACTATAAACCAGAGTACTTTATTTTTCTTTCTACTTTTTTTTTTGGCAGATTTACCTAAAAGGATTGTACCTGAATATTTTACTTTCTTATTTTAACAACTGAAATGTCTGCCTTTTAGTGCATGCTGACTGAAATGAATTGACCTTTGGGGCTCTGGAATCTTCTCTCTTCTTTCACTTCATTAGGGAAGAAGACCAGAATATCCTAGGAACTTGTGTGCTTCATTCTAGAAAAAAAGCTAATGTAAAGAAGAGCTCTCTATTTTTTCTACCTTCTAGGGTTGTAGAAGTGTTTAACCTCCCTTCTCCATTCTAAAAGATAATTGACCACTGATCTCCACACAACCAGTGCTAACCTCCCTGCAGATTATTTAACAAAAGGAAAGTAAATCAGCATTTATATGGAATTATATTCAGAGAACCATTTTCTATAAATTGTAGGGGGGGGGGAAAATATATTTTTTTCTTTTTTTTAAATTTGTGGGGTGAAGATCAAGTTTACAAAAAGGCTATAGGACAAGACTACCTCACATTTATTTTGTAGTCTCAACCTTATTGAGTTAACGTTTACCTCAGTTTTATAGTTGGCTTTCTAAGTCGCAAGATTTCAGTTGACGTATGTGTTTTTATCTTTCCGTTGAGGTATTTAGAGCGTCTTTATATATATCTTTATCTGATTACCAGTTTTGTTATCTTCCTTTAAAAGAAGGGCAAAATGAGGCTGTAAACTGAAAAGAATCATTTCGTCAAGATAGGGTGTGGGATTCTAGTTCATCTTCATAACGAATAATGAAAAATGCCTGTGCATGTTGGCTAGTTGAAATCGCAGAAAGAATTGGGAGGCTGGTAATGGGCTGTAAAATGATTTGGAAATTAACCATTTATGACTTTTTTATGGGAACTGAAGAACCATCTCTTGTGTACTTGGCAACCTTCAAACATTTATTGGAGTACTATGTCTAGGTTCTCTGTTGCAAAGTTTCTAGAAGGATTGGGGAAGTTAGGAAAGAGCAAGAAAAGTGGTGATAAAACAATAAGTAAGCTGAAGATTGCTAAACTACAGGAAATGAACTCAAATAAGTAAAAGAGTTGGCTAAGAATGACAAAAGACCAGGATCCCTGAGCTGCCCTCAGCGAAGACCTTAAAATGCTGATTAAGCAGCCAAAGATGGGTTGGGCCACTAATGCATCTCATTTCCTGAAGAAGGCCTTGAACTTGATGGCCTCTGGAGCAATCCTGTGTTCTGTTGTTTTGTGATTAACTCTCTTTAGCCCAAGTAAATGTACCCCAAGGATCTCATCAGTATTTTAAGAGGTAGTTTGCATGTCTTTAAAGGATTGCCCTTTGCTTCATAACAGATGGAGCACATTCTTAGGTGATCCTTTTTTTTTTTTTTTTTTTTAACTTTTTTGGTTGTATAATATAACATATGTACAAAGCAAAGAAAGAAAAAGTCAGTAGTTTTCAAAGCACTCTTCAACATGTACTTACAGGACAGATCCCAGAGTTCGTCATGGGCCACTGTACCATCATAGATTTTTTCTTCTAGTTGCTCCAGAGCATTGGAGGCTAGAAGGAATAAATATTTTTTTTATCATCACAATCGACTTTTTTTTTTGGTGAAAAATATATACAAAAAAGCAATAAATTTCAAAGCACAGCACAACAATTAGTTGTAGAACAGATTTCAGAGTTTGGCTTGGGTTACAATTACACAATTTTAGGTTTTTTCTTCTAGCTGCTCTATGAAGCTAGAGACTAAAAGAAATATCAATTTAATGATTCAGCAGTCATACTTGTTTGTTAAACCCTACCTTCTCTGTATAGTTATTCCATTATCACCTTTGACCCTTCTATCCTGCTCTTTAGGGGTATTTGGGCTATGGCCATTCTAACTTTTTCATGTTAGAAGGGGCTGTCAATAATATGGGGTAGGGAGATGGAACTAGGTGATGTTCTGGAAAGGCTGGGCTGTCTAGGTTTCAGGACTTATCTGGTCCAGGGACCCATCTGGAGGTTGTAGGTTTCTGGAAAGTTATCCTAGCACATGGAACCTTTAGAATCTCATATATTGCCCTAGGTGTTCTTTAGGATTGGTTGGAATGGTTTTGGTTGGGGTTTGGCAAGTTATGATAAGTAGCAATGTCTAACTGAAGCTTGCAAAGAGCAACCTCCAGAGTAGCCTCTCAACTTTATTTGAACTTTCTCAGCCACTGATACTTTATTAGTTACACTTCTTTTCCCCCTTTAGATCAGGATGGAATGGTTGATCCCATGGTGCTTGGGCTGGACTCATCCCTGGGAGTTGTCTCCCACACTGCCAGGGAAACTGTCACCTCTGGATGTCATGTCCCATGTAGGGCGGAGGGCAATGATTTCACTTGCAGAGTTGGGCTTAGAGAGAGTGAGGCCACATCTGAGCAACAAAAGAGGTCCTCCAGAAGTAACTCTTAGGTGTACCTACATAAGCTTCACAAGAGTAAGCCTCAAAATCAAGGGCTTGACCTATTGATTTGAGTGTCCCTAATGTTTGACACAGTATCAGGGGATTCCCTGATGGTAAAGTTTAATGGTTCCATATTTTTTCTCTCTTTGGTGATCTTTTAACAATAAACTTTTTATTTTAGGTTAATTTTAAATTTAAAGAAAAGTTGTAGAGACAGTTCAGGGAGTCTTCACATGCACCTCACCTAGTTTTCTCTAATCTTAGTATCTTATGCTACCATGGTACATTTGTCAAAATGAAAAAACTAACATTACTACATAGCTGTTAAATAAACCTCAGACTTTATTTGAATTTCACCGATTTCTCCATTATTGTCCTCTTTCTGTTCTAGAATCCTTAGTGATTAAAAAAAAATAGTTTAAAAAAACTATTTAAAAACTATTAAAATAGTATTATTGAGATACAATTCACATCATGCTATTCACCCATTTAAAGTATACAATTCAGTGTGGTTTTTTTAAAAATATATTCACAGGATTATAAATCATCACCACAGTCTGATTTGGAACACTTTCGCCTCCCTTAAAATACACTCTGTCCTCTTAGCAGGCACTTCTGCTTCCCCCTCAGCCTCCTCCGTCTCAGTCTCTGGCAAAGTTAGTCTACTTTCCTCTCTCTTTATAAATTTGCCTCTCCTGCACATTTCATATAAATGGCATCATACAATGTGTGGGCTTTGTGAACGACTTCTTTCATTTGGAATATTTTCAGGCGTCTTTGGCGACTTTTTTCAATTTTGGTAATACATTTGGTTATATATGTGTAGCTCACAAAGTGGTAACTCCCCATTCCCCCCACCCCTGGTAATCTCTAATCTACTTTCTGCCTCTGTGAATTTGCTTATTCTCGCCATTGCATACAACTGGGATCATGTATTTGTCTTTTTGTGCCTAGTTTATTTTACTTAGTATAATGATTTCAAGATTCATCTATGTCGTAGCCTGTATCAGAACGTCTTGTTACTTTTTGCTTCCTCGCCCAGAGCAGAGGCCTCTATAAACACACACCCTACTGTGTGTGTGTGTGTGTGTGTGTGTGTGTGTGTATGTATGTGTGCTAGTGCACGGCGGGTGGGGTGGGGGGGGCTCTTTTCCCTATCCAGGCACTGCCTTTCAAAGGTTTAGCAGGGATCCTGGCTTTAAGGCAGTTCTTGGCTTTATGCAGAATCTCTAATTCTTCCTCCTGCCTCTCTTTTCTCAGCCTGCTTTGTCTCCAGTCCCCACGTTCTATGGCACCCGGATGGCTGTAAGTCCCAGGGCACAGGCCAACTTTGGGGCTGCTTGCTTCTGTGATTTTTGCTGTTTTTGCAGAGAGCTGGCTTATGAGGAATTCTCTTTATTTTCCCATAGTTCAGCTGTGCATCAAAATGATCACATCAGTATGAATTCACATTTAGCCTATTATAAGTATAGATGGTCACGAATATGAATATTTATAATGTGTGTATAAACATAGGTTAGTACATACGCATACATCGCCTTGCTCTGTCAGCCGAGAGGGCCTAAAAACAGTGATGCTCCATTAGTATGAGCACATCTAACACCCAGATCTTGGTTTCTAAATCTGGTTCTCCAATAAAAGGAGTTCCTTTGAGAAATGCCTGACTCCAGGATTGGGGTAGGAAACATACAAGAGGAACCTGGAGCATCTTGTAGTGCCAGAAAGTAAGAAAGTGCTCAAAAAACAAAAACAAACCAACCAAAAAATCAAAAACAAAACTCATAAGGATGAGGGTATGTCAAAGGGTCACAGGAACCAACTGAAAGAGCTCCCAAAGGCCAAAGCAGGAGTGTGTTCTGAGCAGCAAGGTAAAGCAGTACTGGATTATAATGCAAAGTATAAAATAAATATCATGAGTCCATATTGACATAAATGATTGAATAAAGAAAGAAATGAAGGAAAATGGACAAATGTCCCTATGGAGGAGTTCCAGATAATTTATGAAAATGCTCTGCTCTCAAGGAAGTGGATGATAACTCCCCACACTTTAAGTGTGGACTGCACATAGTGACTTCCTTTCAAAGGATGCAGAGGAAAAGAACTGACTTTTTGGTGGAGAAATCTAACAGACGTGACCTCAGCCAAGGGGGGGGGGTCAACATCTGCAGCATGGAGAGAACAGTGCTTTGCCTCAGTGGTCCTTCTCCAGCCCATAGCCCGTGTCTAGTCATGAGGAAAACATCCGACAAATCCCATTTGAAGGACCTTCTATGAAATACCTGACCGGAACTCCCCCAAACTGTCAAGGTCATCAAAAACACAGCCAAGAGGAACCTAGGGAGACATGACAATTAAAGATAATATGGGATGCTGGAACAGAAAAAGGACATGAAATAAAAACAAAGGTATTCTGAATAAAGAATGAACTTTCGTTAATAATAATAATGTATCAACGCTGACTTGTTAATTATGAAAAATGCCAATACTAGGGAAAAATGGTTACAGGGTATTTGTGAACCCTGTGCTATCTTTGCAATTTTTTCCTTAACTCTAAAAGTTTCCTAAGAGATAAAAATTTATTTAAAAAATGATGCTGTTAATTCTTACCCATTAATTGTGGTATTGCTGGAAATGGAAGTTGGGACTCAGTGTTTTTTGGTTTTGTTTTGTTTTTGAGACTTTGTCAGAAGAGTGGAAAGATCACATGCATTTATACTGTGTATGCTTGTACTTTAGATTTACTTTTTGTTTTAAAGTTAGATTTGTTAAAGCCTTTGCATACATCATATGCCACTTTCAGCAAAGTTGTAAAGGATTTTTCATTCATCCCGAATCTTCAGGATCTATATCAGGTAATTTTCATGAACAAATAGTTAATAAAATAAATACTTCTCATCACCTACCATCAAATAACAGAGCCACCTCCAAACAAAATTTGCTCCCTGTGATATCCTCTCATTAAATTTTGACCTTGGAAATGCTGTTCTCTCTCTCAGTTCTCCATTCATTCTTTTCTTAGGACAGAGCCATTCTAAGCACATATTATTTAAGCCATAAGGATCCATGCAGAAGTCTGCTGATAAGGAATTATGGGGTACCAACTGCATAAAAGTAGGCGAAATTTCATACACGGGCCGTGGAACTGACCACCCTTCTGAGCTGTGTCCTGCTAACTCACCTTGCTGGGTGATGAAGGGAAGAACTGGGATAGGAGCATGAAGAACTGAGTTCTGAGTCTAGAGCCAGTATTATTAGGCATGTGGACTTGAACAAGTTCTTTTTAAGCTTTCTGAGCCTGATTACTTCCCTGTAAATTGAGGTAATAATACCTACCTTAAGGGGTTGATGTAAATGTCAAATAAGGTAGATGATCCCTGGAAACGACTTCAGTAAACTGTAAACATGTAGATGTCATTTGCTGTTTTTTTTCTCCTAGTGTCAGTCCATCACAATCTTGAAGTCAACAGGAAAAAAGTTGCTCTAGAACTGAACTTAAGAAATACGAATTTCCTGTCTTGCAGGAGTTTGCTTTCTGGTGGTCCAAGTTGGGCACCTGTTTACTCCATTGGAAAGTCTTGGACTTAAATATGTTCTTGGGACTCCCTCGGTTAATAGATAGAATGCCTGGGCGCCACTGAGGGCATGTGGTGGTGGAGAGTAGTTGGTGAAGAGAAAGGAAAGAATCCAAGGGCACTTAGGGTGCTTGGGTACTTTAGGACAGAAGAGATGGGGTGGTAAGGCAGTAAGTAAAGCTGTCGATAGCAGATGGAAAGAAAAACTTTTGACTGTTATGAAATGAGAAGGAGGAAATCTAAGCTGATGTGCAAGTACGTTGTGTGTTTGGGAAATGGGAATGAACTGAAAGGCTGAGTTTAGGTTGGGTGCGTTCAGTCACTTAAGTGGCTCTGATGGTGGAATGATTTAAAAAATAGTTGTCTTCAAAAACAGACATTGAACTACAATTTTTACTTATTTTCCAGCCAATTGGATATTTTCAAACTTAACTCTTTTTATAGAGTCTTCCAATGAAAATGGAAACATAGCCTGATTCCCGAGGTGGTATGAGCCTTAGGCATCCTTAGTTTTTCTATCCCAGGGGAATATATTATACTTTCAATTTCTGGTCATAGTGCTAGTCTAGCCATAAATAAAACTTTTTAAATTGCATGCTTCCTATATAACGTGCTAAACGCTCCATGAACTGTCTCATCTATGCCACCTACCACCCCAAATAAAATATTATTCTATGTGATAAAAATAATATTCCCCCCCCCCAAAAAAAACCTGGGTGTGTGAGTAACTTGCATAAGATTCCTTGGTTGTGCAGTGGTAGACCCAGGATTTGGGCACAGACAGTGGGAGATCCATGCTAGGACTTGTAGCCACTGTTCTGCTTTATGTCTAAGGTCAGTAAGTGTGCCCTCAGCAGATAACTGGTAATAAACCACAACACTGAGCATTTTCCCAACTGCCCCGTTTGGCTTTTCCAATGTGTGTGAAACAACCCAGGTGACTAATTTTGCTCTCCTGTCAAAAGCAGGTGGCCACAGTCGTCCACTTTATGTTGGCCAGGTCACCACTCATCTGGGGGTACCGTGCTGGAGCCAGGCTGTGAGAGAGACATTGGCAAGCTGAAGGGAGGGGCTTAGTTTCCTAGTAGGACCTCCATGATGAAGTACCATGGACTGAATGGCTTGAAATGATAGAAATGTATAGTGCTGGCTTGAAATGGTTTTGCACCCCAGAAAAGCCATGTTCTTCTTCTTCTTTTTTTTTTTTTGGTATCTTGCATGATGGGGTCACATTTCATTATTTTTCCATGGGAGTATTCTGTTATTGCAGCACCATTTGTTGAATTTTTAAAAATTTTTTAAAATTAATTTTAAATTAAAAAAATATGACGTGTTTGTTTGTTTTTGCTTGTTCGTTTTTTGGGAAGTACATGGACCAGGAATCAAGCCCAGATCTCCTGCATGGCAGGTGAGAATTCTACCACTAAAGTATCCCTTCACCCCCAAGCCATGTTCTTTTAATCCTAATCCAATCTCATGGGGGCAGATCTGCTGTCTAGGGTGGGACCTCCTGACTAGATTATTTCCATGGAGTTGTGACCCTGCCCATTCAGGGTGGGTCTTAATTAGTTTACTGGAGTCCTTAAAAGAGTTCACAAAGAGAGAAGCAGTTTAAAGCCCATGCAGAGAGCAAAGAGATGGAACCAAGTGACAGATATTTGGAGAGGCTAAGCTAAGATTCAAAACTCAGTGTTGCTCCAGAAAGCTAAGTGAGGACCCACAGATGCCTAGAGAGAAAGCCACTGGAATCAGAGCCATTTGAGCCCAGAAGCTGGAAGAGAAGGACGGCAGATGTCGCCATCCTCCCATGTGGCAGAGGAACCCCGGACGACATCAGCCTTTTCTTCACAGTCAAGGTATCCTCTTTTCGGTGCCTTAATTTAGACATTTTTATGGCCTTAAAATTATAAATTTGTAACTTAATAAATCCTCTTTATAAAAGCCAATCCATTTCTGATGTATTGTAGCTTTAGGGAACCAAAACATGTAGCGTCTCACAGTTCTGGAGGCCAGAAGTCCTGAAGCTGGAGGGTTTGCCTCGCCTAGCTTCTGGTGGGTTGCACCAGTCTCTGTTAAAGTCGTCGCATGGACTTCTCCCCAGTGTCTGCGTCCTGTTCTCCCCTTCTTATAAAAGACATCCATCATATTGGGTGAGCACCCACCCTACTCCAGTTTGGCCTGATCAGAAATAACCACATCTTCAAAGACCCTATTTCCTAATAAGGTTACATTCATAGGACCAGGGATTAGGGCTTGAAAATGTCTTTTAGGGAGACACAATTCAACCTACAACAGAAGGTGGGCAGGGAAGTATGTATGTGGCCTTGAACCTGTTCCTACGAGGAGGAAGTGTTGAAGGAAGGTGGGGTGGGGGTGGCTAACTTAAAGAAGATATGATAGGATGGCAGTTTTCAGATATTTGCAGGGTATAATTATTCTGTGTCATCAGGAGAATTAAGCCCCAGTGGTGGAAACTTTAGGGAGGCACATTTCAAGTTATTATGATAATGAAAGCCATGTAGATAATAGAATCGCTTACCATTGGCCTTCCTGAGTTTCCACATGCCCACCCCAGAGATGCAAAGCCCAGGCTGTGTGGTGGTGACGCCACCACGGCTTTGGCAGGAACTGCCCCTGCCCTTTTTCCAGCTTCCCTTTCTTATTGATTCTTGATTTAGTATTAATTGGCAAACCAGTCATTGGTTGAAAGAGTAACCTTTCTCAATGGGTACTTAAAGTTAGATCCCTAAATGTTATACAATAGGAGAATAGTTAGATGAAGTTATGGCACATTCAGGCTATGGTGTCATATGCAAGTATTAGAGAAATTGAGGTCAGATTGAAAAGATGTCCACCATTTTGAGTAAAAACAAGCAAGATTCAGAAGTGTGAGGATTATGACCCCATGTCTCATTTAAATCTAAAGATCGAGAGCACTTTATTTCTATTTCTCTCTCACTCTAATGCTAAATAGTGCATGATCTTGTTTATATAGAATGATAGTTACCAAATCTGTCTACCTCATCATCTGTAAGCATCTCTAGGGTTCTGAATGGTTTCACCAATGTGTGGACAGTCACAGCGACCTTGAGCTTGTAACAGCCACCCAGATTGAAGGGGACTTTTACTTCGTGTGTACCT
>PVIY010020287.1:0-44325 GCA_004026745.1 Myrmecophaga tridactyla | reverse complement strand
CTAGTCTCTCTGGACCTAAACCGTCTTTGATGCTGCCCTTCTCGTTACTCCTTCTATCTAATTCATTTGCTGATTCTGTTTCCACTTCACTCTGGCCAAGTTTTAGATATTTAGAATTATCTGGTCTGTGTCTTTTATATCATCTTTGACCTTCCTGCCGTCTGATTCGTGGCCAGTCACCAGACTAAGAGGGGATGGCAAAAAAGAGAAAAACTAAAACTGAAATTGGCTTAGCCCCTCCTTACCATCCATGGAACAGGTGACTGAAATCTCAGGATAAAATGGGACAGGCAAGCCTTTCACTGCTTGTGACTACGAAGCTATCAAGTCATCTGTGATGGAGAGACCCTAAGGTAATCCCCAGTGATCCCACCTTCTAGTATTCACACCCTTGTATGAGCACCTCTCCTTGAGTACACGTGGGCTCTGTGACTTGCTACTGACCAACAGAATATGGCAAAGGCAATGGGACAACACTCTCATAATTACAATATGCCATGTGAGACTCTGTCCTGTTAGCAGATTTGTTCTCACCCTCCTGCCAGTCATGAAGAAGTGGCCAGATTGTGAACCGCATATGGAGATGGCCACACATAACTTTCGTGACCTCTACGAGTTGAGGGCCGTCTGTGGTCAACTAGCAGCGAAAAAATGAAGCACTCAGTATTACAGCTGCAAGGAAATGAATTCTACTAACCAAGAGAGAGAGCCTGGAAGCAGATTCTTCTCCAGCTGAGTGGCCAGATAAGAAGGCAGCCCAACCCATGCCTTGATGGCTGCCATATGAGACCCTAAACAAAGGACCCATCTAAGCTGTGCCCAGAGTCCAGATCAAGGAAACTGTGAGATAATAAACATGTGTTCTTTAAAAAATATATATTTTGGGTAGTGCATTACCTAATTTAACTTGTATGGACAGTTTAGTTGAACACCAGGGTGTGAGATCTTGTTGGTATGTCCAGGTTAGTGTGATGTCCTAATATATCCCAGAATAATTTGGGCAGTGAATAAAGAAGTATTTGAAAAGTTCTCTTGGGGATACTGGGGAGAAAGGAGGAAATATTCAATTTCTCTTCTAGGGAATTCCTGATATTCTCACAAGCAATGGGGTCAACCAAATCAATAGTCCCTTAATCTTGGGACTTGCCACTATGAATCTTACTCCCACAAAGGAGAAGCTAAGCCTACTTATAGTTATGCCCAAGAGTCACCTTCAGAGAATCTCTTTTGTTGCTCAGATGTGGCCTGTCTCTCTAAGCCAACTCAGTGGTGAACTGACTGCCCTCCCCCGCTACGTGGGTCATGACTCCCAGTGGTGTAAATCTTCCTGGCAACGTGGGACAGAGGTCCTGGGATGAGCCAGGACCCAGTATCTTGGGATTGAGAAAGTCTTCTTGATCAAAAGGGGAAAGAAATAAATGAGACAAAATAAATTTCAGTGGCTGAGAGTTTCAAACAGAGTCAAGAGGTTATCCTGGAGGGTATTCTTCTGCATTATACAGATATCCCTTTTCAGTTTATGGTGTACTAGAGTGGCTGGAGGGATGTACTTGAAACTGTTGAGCTGTGTTCCAGTAGCCTTGATTGTTGAAGATGATTATATAGCAATAAAGCTTTTATAGTGTGACTTTGTGAGTGTGAAAACCTTGTGTCTGATGCTCATTTTAGCCAGGGTATGGGCAGATGAGTAAAAAAAATATGGATAAAATAAAAATAAATAATGGGGGAATAAGGGGTAAAATAAATTGGATGGATTGAAATACTAGCGGTCAATGAGAGGGAGGGGTAAGAGGTATGGAATGAGTTTGTTTCTTTTTTCTAGAGTGATGCAAATGTTCTAAAAATGATCATGGTGATGAATACACAACTATGTGATGATATTTTGAGCCATTGATTGTACAACATGTATGGATTGTATGTGTGTAAAGATTTGTCAATAAAGATTTTTTTTAAAAAAAGAAAAAATAATAATGGGGGAATGGAGGTTTGAGAATTAGCATTTTCTACATTTTTCTGTAAACCTACAACTTCCTAATTAACAAAAATCAATTTTATTCTCTTTTGTAACTGTAGCTTTGTATTATAACCAGGAGTAAAGTTAAAACAAAGCAAAAAATCTAGTGAAACAATTTTTAATTCAGTGTTTTTGAAATATGGCCTTACAAATACATACAATATACTATAACACATTGCCTGGCAAAGTGAAGCTATTTTACTATTCAGCATTACAAGCACTTATACCAAAATGTTCAATATTTTAAAACTCACTGCAGTCAGAAAACATTTTTTTTTTAAAGTTACTTACTCAGTGTACTGTGGTCTGTATGAATACCTTGTATAACACATGTTCTGAGAAACAATTCAACATCAGAACCTATTTTCATTAACTGTTAAGAAAACCAAAACAAATAGAATAAATCCTTCAGGGTTTTTTTAAAATGGATCATATGAACGTACTTTTTTTTTTTTTTTACATTTTTTATTGTGAAATATAACATATATATATAAGCAATAAATTTCAAAGTACATTTTAACAAGTAGTTACAGAACAGATTTCAAAATTTAGTATGGGTTACAGTTCTACAATTTCAGGTTTTTCCCTTCTAGGTGCTCTATAACACTGTAGACTACAAAGAAATATCAATATAATGATTCAGTATCATACTTATTTGTTAAATCCTAACTTCTATGTTATAACTCCTCCTTCTCCTTTGATCTTTCTCCCAATCTTTAGGGATATTTGGGTTATATCCATTCTAATTTTTTTCATGTTGAAAAGGGGTGTCAACAGTATTGGATAGGGGGATGGAACTGGTTGATGTTCTTGGAAAGGCTGGCACCTTTGGGTTTCAGGACATATCTGGCCTAGGAACCATATATGAAGGTTTTAGATTTCTGAAAAGTAAACTTACTGCATGCAACTTCAGTAGGATCTCAGATGGAGCCCTGTGTGTTCTTTTGGATTAAAAGGAATGATGTTGGTTGGGGTTTGACAAACCATGGTAATTAACATTATCTAGCTATAGCCTGCATAAGAGTAGCTTCCAGAATAGTCTCTTGACTCTATTTGAACTCTCTTAGCCACTGATACTTTATTTTGTTACCTTTCTTTTCCCCTTTTGGTCAGGAAGGCATTGTCAATCTCATGATGCCAGGGCCAGGCTCATCCTTGGGAGTCAAGTCCCATGTTGTCAGGCAGACTCATAGCCCTGGACATCATGTCCCACGTAGGGGGGAGAGTAAAGATTTTACTTGCAGAATTGGGCTTAGAGAGAGAGAGCCACATCTAAGCAACAAAGGAGGTCGACTGGAAGTAACTCTGAGGTATAATTACAGATAGGTTTAGCTTATCTGCTACAGAAGTAAGTTTCATAAGCACAGGATTCAAGATCAGGAGGTTCATCTATTACCTTGGGCCTGAGTCCCTAGTATTTGAAAGAGTATCAGGGGGTTCCCAGGTGGGAAAGTTTAATAGTTTCACATTTTTTCTCCCATCCATCAAAGGCCTTTGCCATAATGTTTTAATTATCTGCCCAACACTTTGGCATGTACCCATGTATTACATTAAGCTTTACAGAATTTGAATTTACTGTTTTTTGAAAAGAGGTTTACTATAATTTCTTTTTTAGGAAATATTGCCTTTCAATTTTTACAACTATTCCAAGCAGTACAGTAGGCTGAGACATATGTATAAGTTTAACTTTTATCCATCCACCCATGCTTTGTTCCAAAAAATATTTCAGGTTTTTGTTGATTTTGTAATGTGTATTTTACAATGTGTTAAGAGGCATAATGTTTGGGGGTTTTGAATCTTTCTTTTATAGAGCTAGATGTTCTGAACATTGGAAAGAATATTGGATTAGAAATCAGAACAGTTGGATTCCAACTCTGGCTCTGACATTAATGAAATAGCCTTGGGTTGATCACCTACTCTCTTTGAGTTTCAGACCTCATCAAATGTAAAATGAAGAACTGGACTAAAGTAGCAATGCTCAAAGATGTGAACGTCTGTAGGACCTGAGACCTGTTTAGAGGGGGTTGTGAGGTCAAAAATATTTTCCTAATACTAAGACAAGCCCTCAGTGTTGTTTAAGTTGTGAGCAGAAGTAGCTTTTTTTCATGGACACCATTTTTATTTGAAAGAACTACTGACAGACAAACTATGATTATTCAGACTTGGATATACGGCAGACATATTCTCAAAAATGAATGAAGTGAATCTGTTACTTCAAGGAAAACTATTGACACAATTTGTTGCCCGTGATAAAATTTAAGTTTTCAAGTGAAAATCAAAATTCTGGAGAATGTGTATTTGCCAATGTGACATTGACAGCTTCCCAAATTCAGATTTTTCTGATGAGATGGATACTGATATTAAGTGATGTAATTTAAAAATATTATATAATGAACTATGTCAACATTTATAAGATCTGTATTACTTAGTGAGCCTGTATATTCCAAAATCATACATAGTTTAAAAATCCATTCAAAGGGAAAGTCAAAGATTAAAATCAATTGGTGTAGGGTGGGCCACGGTGGCTCAGCAGGCAAGAATGCTCGCCTGCCATGCCAGAAGACCTGGGTTCGATTCCCGGTGCCTGCCATGTGAAAAAAAAAACAAAAAAAACAATTGGTGTAACAGATAACTGAGTTCCACATTACAACTGACCCTTAAGAAATTATACCACTTATCAAGGTGTAGTATCAAAGAATATCCATAATTATCTAAAAAGGCCTACACTTTTAAACGAATTATCTATGTAAGGCTAAATTTTCTTTATCTACGTCTACCTAAACATAATGTACCAAATTGAATACGGAAATATATTATAATTTAACTGAGTTCTATTAAATCAGACATTAAAAAGATTTTTAAAAATGTGAAACAATGACACTCTTCCCACTAAATTGTTTTGGAACTATATTTATTTTTCATAAGCATTTTGTTATTTGTTAACATACAATGGGTTTATTAGTTTTAAATGAATTAATCAATACATATTTTTAAAATTTCTGAACTATAATTTCTAATATGGTAAATATTGACAGATATAATTAACATAAAGAGATCCTTTTTTGGGGTCATCAATTTTTGAGTGGGTAAAAGAGTCTTGAGACCAAAAAGTTTGAGAACCACTGATCCAGAGAGGCTGTCTAAGATTCCTTTTGATGCCGAGACTTGATGAATCCTCTTAATACATGACAATGTAATTATCTAAAAACTACTAAATATTTATTATGTGCAGAGTTGCAGAAAGGATAAAATATATATTTGTATACAATACTCAATTTCCAGGCTGCATAATGTTAAGTTAATACTCTACAAATGAATGAATTTGGGAGACTGTTTCATTTTCCCAGTTTAGTTGATAAAAACAGATCTCAAAAATTTTTTTATCACGATTTCAAAATTAAAAAAAATTACCACATTGTTACTATCAATCTACTGAATAGCAAAATAGTACAAACTTCCTCTGTACATTTTAACTTTTAAGTCACGATTTGATTCTACTGTCATCTTAACTTTTCCCATGAATAAAATTATATATTTCCCATATGTTTAAGGGAAATCATTCCCTTTTTTCTTTATAGCATAGGGACATAAATACGTTATTTTAAAATAGTATTTTCCTCTACTAAACATAAATGTATTTTTAACAGACTTTCTTAAAATGTAGAATTTCATTTTATCTGTACCTTTCTTTTTACTAAAACAATTCTTGGAATCATAACTACTGAAAATAATTTTCCGGGTTTTAGTTTCCTTCCTAAAGGCTCTTACCTTACCTTTATAGGAAGCTAGATACAGGAGCATTGTAAGATGCTCAAGACAGAGACAATGTACATTTATAGCATGATTTTTTTAAAAAAGAGGAAAAGAATCATTGTGCAGTTTTTCAATGAACATGTATTGGGAATACAAGGGGGCTCACAGACTATAGGCAGCAGATTGTCATCAACTAGAGAATATGACCAAAAATGCAAATACAGAAGACAAAGCAAGAACAGTTCATAAACTGTTTATGGCCAGGTAACTGCCACAGCCAAGATAGGAATAAAGAAAATATTCAGTTGCCTACCTAGTTGAGCTAAGAGTTCTCTCTGCAATTCTGAGCTACTACAACACTCACTGTCATTACTTTTAGTCACTTGTCTTAGGTAAATAAAGATAGAATTTCTAAGGGTTTCTGGGTTGGTTCAGTTGCTGTTGTTTTGACCATGGCTGCATCCATATTCTTTTTACTAGACAACCTGTATCTTTTGGGTGCAGACAGATGCCCTGCAAAGAATTAAAGTTTTCATAGTTGTAATGGCTTTAACTATGAAATGATGGTTTTCATTTCATATTTCCCCTCTATTTTCATCATTTTCTTCTAGTTGTCAGGAAAACTTACAATGTCTGTATATTTGAAAATCTTAATTACGGTACCTCTTCTATTTTCTTAGGAGAAGTCTCACTTTTATTACTTTTGAATTCTTCATTTATTTTAATTCTGGCTGCTAGAGAAAGAGAGAAATATACATATATGGATATATATACATAATTATATATAGTTATTTTTTTTCTAATTTATGATTCCTGGCCCCCAAATTTACATGTTATTCATTATGAATGACTATATCTCTAGGATAGTAAACAGTTTTGTCCCAATCAAAACAAAGTACAAGTAATTTATTAAAGAAGTCTTTCAGAGAGTTCTTGACAAATCTAGTATAAGACTTTAGCATTCTAATACTTTTATTTCCTGGTTTTTACTCTCAACTTGGTTTGTATACCTCTAACTACTGGATTCTAATTAATCCAATTTAATGCTTTGTTTCTACAAGTCTAAGAATTTGGATTAAAATACTTTTTAAAGAGGGCAACACTCAATACATATAAATGTGTTAACTATATACACACAAATAAATTAAAATAAAGACATAGTAGCAGAGAGGATACACAAATAATTTTGAGTGCCTTGAATGACATGTAAAATGAATGATTAATAAAACTTTTGTTCACATACATCACTGAGACCTTGGCACCATTCCAGCAGCATAATTAGACTACTATGATTAATGTATTGCCTCACTGAGTTCCTGTGAACATTTAAGGAAACAATCCATGTAAAACGCTTACTCAATACACAATAAATACAAGATGGTCTTACAATCATTTCACTTAAAAATCTTAAGTGATAAAAATATGCCATGCTGGGTGGGCCACAGTGGCTCAGCAGGCAGAGTTCCCGCCTGCCATGCTGGAGACCTGCAATTCTTGGTGCCTGTCCACGCGGAAAAAAAAAAAAAAAGCCATGTTGATGGAGAAGAGCCATAAAACTCTTCCTATGCTTGATACATTTCAGTATGTAAACTGGTTTACAGTTTGGACTCTGGATTCAGATTACTTAAAGCTAAATTCCCAGCTCTACCTCTTACTAAGTATAGGGCAAATCCTTTCACATTTATCAGTTTTCTCATCTGTTATAAGGGAAATGATAATAGTAACAACCTCACATGG
Organism: Myrmecophaga tridactyla; assembly: GCA_004026745.1. Classification (NCBI taxonomy): domain Eukaryota; kingdom Metazoa; phylum Chordata; class Mammalia; order Pilosa; family Myrmecophagidae; genus Myrmecophaga; species Myrmecophaga tridactyla. Next base: position 36,821 of record PVIY010020287.1, on the reverse strand, counting down.
TTGTTTTGAGAATTAAATAAGGAATTCATGCAAAGTGCAAATACCAGATATATTTTTTAATGCTCAAGAAATTATTTTTGATGAATTACAAAAACTTGAATTCCTATGTGAATTACAAAAACTTTTGTAATTACAAAACATTTCCTCAGTGCCCTTTTAAAGTTTATCAATATATGAGGATTAGAGCCGAAAAATGAACACACAGAATCTAAGCTTTCAAGCTGAAACTTCCAGATAAGTTGAAACTTCCAGATAAGATAGAAAACATTAAAAGAATGAAGTATTAAATATGGAATTATATGAATTAGACTCTCCTTCACAGCTGCCATGATTTCAAAACTGACATGGGATATTAACAATATTGTAAAATCTGGCTCTAGTGATTATACAACAGAGAAATGGGTTTAGTGGTTGGGCCATAAGGCAAGCAACAGAAATACTGACATTCTGACTCTTTTATTTTTACTTTTTACTAATTTTTTATGAAAATTGGTCTTTTAAAATTTTAAGTAAATACTCCTTCAAGGAAGTATAATGTAAATTAATTTTTATAAAACATAACATCACAGGGGAGATAGTGAAGATCCTTCCCAAAGATGGGTCCTGACCACAGAGGGGTCTCCCAGATAGATTAGCAGCCATCTGACAGGATAAAAGACCTTTATCAGGGATGTTGAAGAATGGACTTTTCCCAAAACAGTAAAAAAATAAATTTACCTTCTAATGCTCTGGCATCATTTTTAAAAACCTGTTGTCTGGTCCTGTGCAATGTTTTAAAGAGCTGTAAAACCTGTTAAAAAAAATCAGAATTCAGACCTTAAGAGAAAAAAAATCACATTATACATAACTATATTACAGGGATCAAACAGTATTTCTTTTCTGTTTGTTTCTAGAATACTTTTCAAAACAGTTACTGAAAACCAGAGTTTGCTAAAAACAACATTCCCTTGACTATTTGTCTTTAAATTTTTAATAAAAATTTAATTATATTTACAAAAAGAGTACAAAGTTCTTTGAAAAAAGTTAATCAAACAATGGTGGTTAAAAGTTTAATAATTCGGGTGGTGCAACAGTGGCTCAGTGGCAGAATTCTCGCCTGCCTTGCTGGAGACCTGGGTTCGATTCCTGGAGCCTGCCCATATAAATAAAAAAAAGTTTAATAATCCCCTGCAGAAGAGCAACTTGCTAAGGTAACTGAATTTACCAGCTTGATATGTAATTATTTTCATCTTTCTCCTTATAATATCTAAAATAATTTGGTCCACTTTCACTCTTCAAACAATTCCAATTGCATTAATTTTTGTATATATACATTACATTTAAATATATAAAAATACATTTGAGAAGGACTGTTATTTTTATGATATTAAGATTCATATCCAGCAATGGGTACCAAGGAGGCACTGAGGATGCTTGAGTGTCCATCAGTCATTTGCCATTCTCCAGTATGATTAATCAGCATTTTCTCAATTTTTTGTAAAGGCCTTTGAAAACATAGCTTTTAGTCTCTCCTGTTTCCAAATCGTAAGTCCTCACATGCTGTCAAAATAAAAACTAGAGTCACAACTGACATATAAAAAGATCTATCTCTCCATTTTTCAGGTGTTCTTTTCTGTTTTTTTATAAAGTTTTAAATGTTTCCTGATATAGTTTCTGTATATCTCTTTAAAAAATTATTCCTTAGTATTCTATAATTTTTGTGGATCTCATGGTTAGGTTATTTCATGTCTCCTTGCCATTCCCAAGGAAATATTGTTGGTATAAAAGAAAAATTACTATTTTTTGTACATTTAACTTGAATTCTGCCATCATTCCAAGTTCTCTTATTAATTCAAGTAGTTTTTTAGAACAGTATTTTGGATTAGGGGTATAATTATATCATCTGCAAAAAAATTGAATTTTCTATTTTTTTCATATATATATATAATTTCATTTTCCTGTTTTAATATATTACCTTGATCCTCCAAATTAAGTAGTAGTGGTTGCTGTCCAAGTTAATATAATTGCAGTTAGGTTTTTTTTTTTTGCATGGACAGGCACTGGGAATCGAACCCAGGTCTCCAGTACGTCAAGCTAGAACTCTGCTACTGAGCCACTGTTGCTCACCCTGCAGTTAGTTTTTGATAAACAAAAACTTGGCTATAGTTTTTGGTTTTACAGCCAAATAAAATAGTTATTAATCAACCTAAACTCCCCCAGAAACCAAACTATCCAGAGAATTCAACTGTCCATTTTCCAGTTAGAAATCTAGCTACAAAGTGTGATTTATTTTGCTAATTATGATAGTATAGGGTGTGGAAACAAACCCAGTCTTATGGACCTCTTAGCATCCTGTGGGAAGTGGTGGGGAGGCCAGCAGGCCACAGGCAAGTCAACTCCTGGCTACTTGGCAAGATGTCAGACTATGCCCTCCCCATCCTCCAGTATTCTGTAGAACTGTCTGGTATGGCCAGCTCTGGGAACAATGGGAGCAGAGTCCACAAAACATAAAGAGAACCAAATATGACAGCAGCAAGGGACCAAGACCTTGTGCTTTCCATGGGTTACAAATCGAGGGCCAAGGAGAAGGAAAGGAGAAAGAGCCTTATTAGGAAGGTGAGTGGGTTTAGCCCCTAAACTGAGATGGAAAGGGTAATGCTCTTGAGCCCACACCTGGGAAGATAGCTACAGTGTCCAAAGTATTCCCAACCTAGAGGGAGAAAAAGTCAATGTGAGGTCCAGACTGTGGACACTGAAAAAGTGATGACAGGTACTGAATACAGTGAAATGAATGAAGTTTTATGGAGCATCAATGCCCAATTCTGAGTGTTAAGCATATTCTTGGAAAATTTTTTTTCCCAATGTGGCTCTTATTTGTTGGGAGATGGAGAAGGTTATGTTTTTTGAACCAGCTGGTTTCCATGAGGAAGTGGAGGCTCGGGTACAGATACCGCAAAGGGGTGCAGTGACTCAGCTGTCCTGGGATCAGACCGGGGAGTAGTAAACAATGAGGAAAATCAAAACCATTGGGGCTGCTTTGCTCCTGGGACAGACTAAGTCTGCTTCAAGCCCAGGGAGAATGGACCTTAATTCCCAACCTGCAACAGAGAAATAAGCAGTAGCACCTCTGCCTTACAATTCCCTAATCCAGTGCTCTTGGGTCTGAAATAGCCTCTCTCTGTGGATACAAGACATTGAAAACACTAAGTGCCTTCCTCCTTAACTTCCTAAGTTAGGTCTGGTCCAACATTCAGGAAAACATTCAACGTCTGAACTAGCAGCTTTAATGAGGGGTGGGAGTGGGGGGCAGAGGATTTGCCAAAGTCACTAAGTAGTTTCAACCAGCTCATTGAGGACTAAAGCCTGTGTCAGGCTTAGACTTCAGCTCAAAGTATCTTCTATTGAGGACTCTAAAGCATTTGATTTATAATGCCTCACAACACCCTGTGAGGTAGGTCAGTATTATTAGCCCCACTTGACAGATGGGGAACCAAGACATCGAAAGGAGTGACTTGCCCAAGGTCAGCCATTATGAATCAGTCAGGTGAGGAGGGAGGCAGATATGGTCAGCATCCACTCAATTCTTGTTCCACTTCCTAGAGTATTTATTTCTCAGGGCGCAGCTGGGCACAAAAAGAACTAAGTTGGTATGTACACCTCACCCTGTGAACTTAGTTGAACTCAACTCTTAAGTATTAACTGAGGCCTCTTTATTTTTTATAAAGCAAGGAGGCTTGGAGAAACAAACTGCTTCTGAAAGTCATGTGTTAATGTTTTAAAAATGAAATTACATTTTGAACATTAAAGGCATTACCTACTCACAAGAACCCTGATGTGAATATTTTCGTAAAGAAAAGTTCACTTTATCCTTACTCCTAATTCTGTCTCCCATTAGTTCAAAATTTCATATATCATACTGTGCTGGTTTGAAATGATTTATATACTCTAGAAAAGCCATGTTTTAATTCTAATCACATTTTGTAAAGGCAGCCGTTTCTTCTAATCCCTATTCAGTATTGTATGTTTGAAACTGCAATTAGATCATCTCCCTGGAAATGTGATTTAATCAAGAGTGGTTGTTAAACTGGATTAGGTGACGACATGTCTCCACCCATTTGGGTGGGTCTTGATTAGTTTCTCAAGTCCAATAAAAGAGGAAACATTTTGGAGAATGAGAGAGATTTCTGAGAGCAGAGAGACTACCAGCCAGTGACCTTTGGAGATGAAGAAGGAAAACGCCTCCTGGGGAGCTTCATGAAAGGGAGCCAGGAGAGAAAGCTAGCAGATGATACTGTGTTCGCCATGTGCCCTTCCACCCAAGAGAGAAATCCTGATCCTGTTCGCCATGTGCCTTCTCACTTGAGAGAGAGACCCTGAACTTCACTGGCCTTCTTGAACCAAGGTATCTTTCCCTGGATACCTGAGATTGGACATTTCTATAGACTTATTTTAATTGGGACATTTTCTCGGCCTTAGAACTATAAACTAGCAACTTATTAAATTCCCCTTTTTAAAAGCCATTCCGTTTCCAGTATATTGCATTCTGGCAGCTAGCAAACTAGAACACATACTCTTTCAAAAGAGAAAATTTATTCTGACAGGTGAAGGACTAAGTCACAATGATTTCTCAAAATTTTGTATTGAGTAACCCAAATCCCTACAATCCATTATGAAGCAAGATCATACTCATGCAGGAAGAATTAACAACCATTCCCCCAGTCATGGTCTTGGCAGGGCTCTCAGCTGCACGGCTGGTGGGGGAAGGCCAGCAACAGTGTCAGCGGTAGCAGTGGCATTCTCTCCAGGATAAACTAGTAGCTTAAAAATCCCAGCATCACCAAACACGGTCCTGCTGCTTCTCATTCCTCCCCACAATACACAGAGGGCAGCATCTCTTCCCTTTCTACCTTAGCTCAAATTCCAGAGTTGCAGCATCTTCAAATACAGCTCAAGACTGAAGGGTGTAAATGGTGATCCACTTTTCTACTTAGGGAGAGAGGATGAGCATTACTTTTAATATTCTTTCCTCCTGCCAGAGGCAGTGTCTTTGACAAAAGAAAGGAAAACAAACAAATAAATAAACAAACAAAACCACAGCTGATATATTTTCTTTGGATTTATACTGGATTCTGGTGGAAATCATTATGTTCCTTATTTTAAAACAAGGGGGGAGGGTGGGAACTAAATCCATGGCCAGGCATGGTTTAGAATCAAACCCTAGGGCTACTGGAAACTGCAAAGCACTGACTTAAATCTCATGAGTGTTAGGACACGATTAAACTTTTCAGGTCTTTTTAAATATCTGTAGGCAGGAAGCCCCTCCTCTCTTCCCTACTGCCTGACAGTAGCCAAGCAACAGGATTCTACATACAACGGAAGCTCAAAGAACAATTTATCAAGACACACAGTATAATGATCACCAGGGATATTCCATTTCCAAGAAGGACCAATCATTCTAATGCCTGTGCATAAACTTTCTTTTGCTGACTACTGACCACACTGGACAAGCACAAGTGGTGAGAAAGTTCAAGACTGGGCCTCGATCAATTCTTAGGGTCATGCCTGCCAATGCCAGGGGACATCACGAAAAAAATAGTAAATGACATGATAAAAAGTTCATTGCATTCAATCTGGCCTAATTTCTTGGTAATAGTTTCCTATTAGATTTTCCCATTAATACTGATGGTTCTTACTTAGGCTGTGATAATTAGGTTTTGATCTATTGTGACATTAATGATCACAATCAGTTGACTTCGAAACTGTCTTAATTGATGGCTCTTTCCCTGTCCGCTGCCTCCAGTGCAGGTTCCTTCTATGACCACCATTGCCTTCCCCACTACCTTGCTTTAACTCCTCTTACTGAGTTCAGAGACAAGCAGCGTTGGATGATCACTCGCTTCCCACAAATTAAGATTTTAAATTAAAAAATATTTCTTTGACAGAGGAGCAATGAGATGACATTAGGTGAAATGAGCATCAGGATGAAAACGCAAGAAAACATGCTGTCACTGAAAAGGAAAAATTCATCCTAGAAAATAACCAACATCAAGCATGGTATTAAAGTGGTAATGACAAGAAGTTAAAGTAACTCTAAAATGACAAGATGAGGTAGATTAAAATTCAAAGAAGTTCAGCACAGGCAAAAAATAAAAATAAACTAGAACTGTTTTTATGAACTGATCCAAAGAAACTTTGCACTTTTAACTTTCCAGTAAAGTATTTCTGGGAATAGAACTTCCAAAGCTAGTAACCTCTCAATTATTCAGGCAGAGACAAATACTTTTTCTTGTTCCTGACCTTAAAGTCAGCCTCATGTGAATTCCTCCAAGAGGGATGAGAAATTGAAAAAGATATCACCAATTTTGATAAAATGTCCTAGAAGAACAAGTTATTACAGAACCCACAATAATGTAACAAATAACTAGACCTGCAACACAGTTAATACAAGACAAGAGGTTTGCTAAAAAGAAGGCTTTGAGCCTATCTGCTAAAACAGAATAGCATCTAGTCTGGGCAGTGTAAATTCAGCACCGCAAGACCGCGATTTGTAAGAACAGACTTGTGGCAATTATGTAGAAAACTCAAATTTTTTATTCAATACGTCTAAGGAAGTCTAGAGTGGGGCCTAGCCCCTAACAGAAAGGTAAGTTTATATTTTGATGACAAAACAGTCCAAACAAATGGCAGTGATGGATAAAAAATATTATCCTTAAAAAAACATAATTGTGATAAAAAAATAAGATTAACTTCTCCACAGATATGGTAAACAGGGGTAAGGCTGCCAATTGGCTGAGCTCTGGGTTCAGAACAGGAAGAATTCAGGCCAAAGCTCTATTCCTATACCGTAAGAGAGGCAAAAAAGTACTCAATGGTAAACAAAGGACTGGAGTCAGAGCTCACGGAAAAAAATCTGGGCTAACAAAGGTCTCCCCTAACTGTGAGAGGAAGTTGATAACAGCTGAGATTGATACATGGAACTATAACTTATATAAAACTGTTTATACTTGGGTAAATGGAAGGAAGCTGAAAGACTTTTGCTGCCAGGATCAGGCCAAGCTTTCTTCCGCTTCAGTGCCAAGATGTATCCCCAATATCACCTCTAAACTGGACCCTTGGAACTGCTGATAAAAGGTTTAGTTCTTGACTCAGGCCCTGAGAGGCAGATGGAGGTAACTGAAACACTACTAGAGAGGGAAGAATGACTTTACAATAGAAGGGGAAAAATACCTAAAAACTAAATTCCCATCCAAGACAAGTTTATAAAACTAAATTTCAAAACAAATAAAGAAAACACTGGATAAATAAAAAATAGTAAACAAACCTAACAATGACATTAAATTAGTATGCTCAGAATTCTTAAAAAAATGAAGAACATCCATAAAAAGAAATAAGAAATTACAACATAAAGGTAAAATGAAATAACAACTAAAATCTTTTTGAGCATATATTGTATGTAAGCACCATTTTAAGTGCTTTACTTATATTAGAAAACCTATAACATTAAATCCAGACAACAAAACAGAAATAGGAAGCAGAAAACTTAAAATGAATTTCCTCAGAAGCATAAGTTATTGAAAACAGAAAAAAAAAAAAAAACAGAAAGACTAATTCAGAAAATCCCTAAAAGCTCTGGGATATTAAATATGTGTTAACCAATATTAAGTTGAGAAAAATTGTCTAGTAAGTAGAATAAAAAGTCAAAGATAAAGAAATTGAGGGGAGAAGAAGAAAAATAAAAAAGTAGTTCTGAAGGCCCAACAGTTGATTAACTAGAACTCCACATAGAGAGAATCAGAAAAACACAAAAGAAATTAAAAGGGGAATAAATCAAGAAAATTATACCAAGTGATGGACATGCATTATTAGATCAAATCAAAAGGACTCCACCAAGTGCTCAGGTCAAAACCCATGGCACAGCACATCATGATGTATGTTAGAACAATGTTGATAAAGAGAAAATCTCAAAGAGAAAAAAAAATCCACATATAAATGATGAGAAAAATCAGAATGGCACCTGACTTCTAAATGGCATTACCATAAATTAGAAGACATGTATAATGTTTGAAAAAATCTGAAAATATACTACCTAGCTCAGAACATTACAGATAGTCAAATTATCATCTAAATAAAGGGCAAGGAGATACCTTCATTGACGCAAAGTCTCTTAACTGCCATGCACCTTTTATTGGAAAGCTATAGATTGTGCTCCACCCAAACAAGGGCATGAGTCACAAAAGAAAAAGATGTAGAAACCAAGGGCAGGTGATCCAATAAAGGAGAGACAAAGAGGTGACAGTGAAGGATAAAAACACATTTGTGCAGCCAACCCAGAAAGCAACCAGTCTAGACTGTGACAAAAAGGATGAACTTCTCTTGATATGATGTTGCCAGAAAAAAAAGTGAAAAAGGTAGTTTCCTGAGAGTTTGGGAATAAATATCTAAGGAACAATCAATGTTAATAAAAACAAGGCAGTTATTAATTTCAAGAAAAACTATGAATTAGAAAAGAAAGGCATACAATCATATATTAGAGATCAGCTGTGACCAACTTGCAATATAGTATAATAATACCAAAGATATTATAATAATAAAAGCAAAGATGAACACTGATTAGCCAAAAGTTGTGCATGGAATCCTCATTTCCATAGTTAAAAATCAAAAATATCTCAAAAGAAAAAAAGTCAAGCACAGCAGTTTAAACATATTATTTAGAAAAAGGGAGGTGAATACCAGAATAGCTAAAATGATAAAAAACACTTACCTCTAGGGAGCAATATTGGGAGGAGGCACCTGATGGTTTTCTGTATAATACAATTTAACTTTTTAAACCTTACACATTTATCACTTAAGAGGAAAGAAAAAGTCACAATGATTTGAGAAGACAACCACCTAAAGGGAGAAAATATTTGCAAATCAGCTATCTGATTAATAGTCCAGTATCTAGAATATATGAAGAACTCTTACAATTCAACAATAAAAAGACAATCCAATTTAAAAATAGGCAAAGGATTTAAATAGACATTTCTTTAAAAAAAGATAAGACCAATGAGAAACAAGGACTTAAAAAGTTGCTCAACATTATTAGTCACTATGAAAATATAAATCAAAACCACAATGAGATACCACCCCATATAGTAGGATGACAATATTAAAAGAGAAATATATTTAAAAATGTTGGCAAGGATGAGGAGAAATTAGAACTCTAATACATTGCTGATGGGAGTGAAAAATGCTACCACGACTTTGGGAAAAGAGTTTGGAAATTCCTCAAAAACTAACAAAAGTTAATATATGACCCAGCAATTTGACTTGTCGGTATGTCACCAAGAGAAATGAAAATAAATGTTCGCCCAAAAACTTGCACACAACCACCATTAGAAATTAATTAAAAATTCAAAACACTGAAAATAACTAATGCTAGAGAGGATGTGGAACAAGAGGAACTCTCATTCATTGCTGTTGGGAATGAAAAAAAATACATCCACTTTAGAAGACAGTTTCGCAGTTCCCTACAAAGCTAAACATAGACTTGCCATATGTGTTAGTTTGATGCTGTTGTATACCCCAGAAAAGCCACATTCTTTTAATCCAGTCTTGTGGGTACAGACTTATTGTGGGTGGGACCTTTCAATTACTTGTTTCCATGGAGATGTGACCCCACCCATTCAAGGTGAGTCTTAATTAGTTTACTGGAATCCTTAAAAGAGCTCATGGGGGAAGGGGTAGAGAAAGGTCAGAGCTGACACAGAAAGCAGAGAGATGAAACCAGACGTAGTAAGTTAAAAAAATGAAATCCAGTGTTTGTCCTGGAGAAGCTAAGAAGGACCCAGATGCTTAGAGAGAGAAAGCCACTGGAATCAGAAGCTGAAAGCAAGGAACCAGGAGCAAGGACCTGCCAATGCCAGCCACATGCCTTCCCAGTATACAGAGGTGTTCCAAATGCTGGCTGCCTTTTCTTGGAGAAGGTATCCTCTTACTAGTGCCTTAATTTCACCATTTTCATGGGCTTAGAATTGTAACTTGTAATTTAAAAAAATCCTCTTTATAAGAGCCAAATCCATTTCTGGTATATCACATTCTGGCAGCTTTAGCAAACTGATACATTAAGGAGAGTTTACCCAAAGGAGTTGAAAACTTATGATCACACAAAAAACCTGCACACAAATGTTTATAGCATCTTTATTCACAATTGCCAAAAACTGGAAGCAATCAAGGTGAATGGATAAACTGTGGTATATCCATACAATGGATTATTCAGCAATAAAAAGAAATGAACTTTCAAGCCATGAAATGACACAGAGGAGCCTTAAATGCACATTGCTAAGTGAAAGAAACCAGACTGAAAAGGGTACATACTGTATGATTTTAACTATATGACACTCTGGAAAAGGAAAAACTAGACAGACACTAAAAGGATAAGTTATTGCCACAAGTTAAGGGGGAGGAAGGGAGGGATGAAAAAGTGGATTGCAGGGCATTTTGGGGCAGAAAAACTATTCTAATTGTTTATATGTAAAACAATTCACGTATTGGTGAATACATGAGATTAAGAATTTGTTAAAACCCATAGAATTGTACAAGGCAAGAGGGAATCCTAACGTAAACTATAGACTTTAGTTACTGATAATGTATCAATACTGGTTCATCAATCATCAATCATAATAAATATAACTTACTAATGCAAGATCTAAGGGAAACTGTGTTGGGGAGAGTATTTGGGAATTCTGTGTACTTTCTGTGCAATTTTTCTGTAAACCAAAAACTGCTCTAAAAATTAAGTCTAGTATTTAAAAAAAACACCAGAAAATGAAGCAAGTCACATATGTATGAATAAAAAAGTATTAAATACAAATCCAAAGTGAAAAAACTTCCATGCAAATGTTCATAGTGGCATTATTTATAATAGCCTAAATGTGGAAACAACCGAGACGTCTATCAGTTGATGAAAGGATAAACAAAATGTTGTATATGCATACATGGAATATTATTCAACGATAAAAAGGACTGAAGTACTGATGAACTTGGAAAATCAGACTGAGTAAAGAAAGTCAGACATAGAAGACCACATATTGGATGGTTTCATTGATACGGAATGTCCAGAACAGACAAATCCATAGAGACAGAAAATAGATTACTAGTTCCCTACAGGTGGGATGCAGGGGGATGAAGGAATGGGGAGTAATGGCTAATGGGTATAGGCCTCCTTTTTGGGTCGATCAAAATGTCCTGGAATTATATAGTGTGATAGTTTTTGTAAACTCTACTACAACCCACTTAATTTCATACTTTAAAAAGATGAATTTTATGGTATGTGAATTAAATCTCAAGAAGTTATGAACAATGATAAAAACAAGCACATCAGTAAAAATGTTTTAAAAAAATACCATATTATAGCTGCAAACTAAAAGGCTGTATAAACAGGGGAGACAGGACATAAGTCATAACAGTCCCACTTCTTATTCTGTACAAGTCATGATAACAGTTAGTTGCTGGAATTTTTAAGTTATATAGCAGCTTGTTCTGCCAGGTTTCTGCTACAATATACCAATTAAAATTAGTTTTATAAGATGAAAAGAAATAAGGGAGGGACTAGGGAGAATGATAAAATAGCAATATTTGAAAAGATAATAGCTGAAAAATGAAGTACTGATATATGCTACAACACAGACGAACCTTGAACACATTACACGAAGCGAAGAAAGCCAGACACAAAAGGTCACACATTGTATGACTTCAATGATATGAAATGTCTGGAACAGGTAAATCTTCAAAAACAGAAAGTAGATTAGTGGCTGCCTAAGGCTCCAGGGGGAGGGAAATGGGAGGGTGTGTGTGACAGCTAAGGGGTATGGAATTCTTTCTGAGGTAATGAAATGTTCCAAAAGTGTTTGCAGTGACGAATGCACAACTTTTTAGCTAAAAGCTACTGAGTTGTACATTTTAAATGGGAAATTCTTATGTTACATGAATTATACCTCAATAAAGCTGTTAAAGAGACACTAGCTGAGAAATTTCCCAGAATTTATTAAAAACAGGAGTTCTCAGTTTAAAGAAGCATGAATGATAAGCAGTAAATAAAAACTGAATTGATATTTAAACATGCCATACTAAAAGAACAAGAATTTTATTAAAAGTTGCTTGAAAGGAAAGGCACATCATCTACAAAAAAGCGACAATTAGACTGAAAGCAGACTTTTCACAGGCAACAACAGATGCCAGAAGGGAAAATAACATCAATTTAGAATGCAGTGTCAGCTTAACTACTAAACTCTCCAAAAGTAACATCAAAATAATGCTTTTACCACTCATACAAAGACAGAAAATAGTTAATATTCAGAGGGTCTCATTAAAATAATGAAAAAGGATTGTTTCAACAAGAAGAAATGGATAAAAATTTTCTTTAAAAAATTCCCAAAAAGTTATGCTTAGGGGTCTGTCTCTAGGATCAAACTGTTTCTTCAGAATAAGGGGCACGTTATATTTATTTGTTTCATATAAGCCAGCACAAGGCCTGACATACATACTGGATGCTCAGTTAATAGCTATTAGATGAATGGAGTTGAAATTTTATGCTACAGGTAATCAAGAGCCACTAAATATTCCTGGTAAAGACAGTGACACAATCTTTACCCAACAGGGAGAAGAGCTGGATAAACAATGCTGCAGAGCAGTACTAACTGCTTGGTCTAGAATGATGAGAGCAGGCTGGGAGAAGGAGGTAAAGAGAGGCAGCATGGTAAAGGGAAAACAGAGGGCGGAAAGGAGGAAGGATGGGAAACAGGAATCTGAGGCCCGTTGGCCATGACCGCGGCGGGGCCCACTTTCCAAGCTCACTGAGAACATTCCAGTCTCCAAATGTTACTTTCGGCAAGTGCTTTTGCTGGAACTCGGTTTCTGGACTTCTGTGCACCTTCTGGTTACTCAAATAAGTCCTTCACCTCACTGAATGACTGTAGCTCTGGATTGCCTTTGGCGTCTCGTACGCTTCCAGGGGATGTGAAATGGGTCCCTCAGACATATATCGGTCTGGAGATGAGACGGGGGCAGAACGCAAGCTGCGGGCTTGCATGGCGGACGAACACTCGGTACATGGGAAGCACCGAGAACGAGGACCCACGCTGCTGCTGCCCTCCGCCGCCGCTCGGCGCCGGTCCCCAGGCCGCCCAATGGCAATGGCCGTGTCCTCTGCAGAGGGCCCGACCCATCAGTTACAGAGACCGCAGACAACCTTCACAAGGCCGCCAGCTTGCCCTCCCCGTGGGCATCGCACCACCCCCTGCCCGGGCCCCGTCACCTTGGCCGCCTGACCCATGGCTGTCTTCGCCGGTGCGACCACCTCTTCAGACGGCGGGCAGCCCCGCCTGTCGGCAACCACGGCCACCTAGCGTGGACTCTCCACCGCCCCGTAGCCACGCCGGCCGAGCGCGCGGCAACCAATCACCGCGCAGCACCTCCTTTCTCCTCCCGTCCTCCCTTGAGCGACCCGGGTGAGGTATTTGCTAAGCGGGTGGTAACTGGTAAAACCGCGAGAAGCCGCGGAATCCAATTACTAGGGAGAGGAGAACGGAAATCACCGTGACGCCGTGTGAGTGAGGGGCGGAGTCACTTCCGGTCCCTCCCTAGGTACGCGGGGGTTTGAGAGTGTGGTGGGGTTTTATGGATGGTTTATTCACCTCTGTTATTATCTCCTGTGGGGGGTAGGGCCGGGTGCTAAAGAGCCCTTATTTTAACGTTTCCCAGTTGCAACTCTTTCCTTGGCAATTTATATCAATAAGAGGCAACCCTGACAACTACAGCGGAGATGAACAGTTTAAAATAACAGTTTATTTGTACATTGTCTCGTGTAATCCCCTCAAAAGGTGAGATTAAGTTACTCCCTCAAAATTTACGGGGCTGGATAGTAGTGATCTGGGATACAAATCTACTATGCTTGATCCCAGCTCCTAGTCTTGCCCTCTATACATCCTGCCTCCTCTGCTTGCCCTACTCCTTGGTTCTGCTTCTTAAGATGTCGGAAATGGATAATCTAGTAGCAGCATCAGAATCATAAACAGTCATAAAGCATTTATTTAAGTGCCTTTTGTCTTGTAATCTTTGGAAGCATCAAGAAAATTCTTCTCCTGGTCCCGGTAGCGTAATTGTTGGTTGCCTTCCCCACCCCCACAGCCTTTGAGGTTAACTTTCCGGTAAAATTGACTTTATTGAGAATGAAAGGTTTGGACCAGTGGATCTCCAAGGCCCTTTTCCTTCTCTGTGATCTCTGTCATCTTAAATAATATTGCATGTCATCATGACCCAGCAAGATAAAGTCAACTTTGTTTTTTATTGCAGTCCTTTACTGACTGATTTTACTGAAGAGAAGCTAACTTGATCAGGCAATTAAATCAAACATACTGGATACTATCCAGGAAACGATAAATTAGATGATCTCCCGTCATTGCATTGTAGTCCATTCTGTATGCTAAGGAATGATTAAAAGATGCTTATTTTCATTTCCATTTTAGGGTTATGGCCCCTATTTCTTGAAAATAGATAATTTATGGTGATAGCTAATTAGGACCCTACATACATTTAACACAAACCCCCTCACCTGCAAATATTTGAAAATAGTTCCCATAATGCCAAATCAGTTCAGTCCAGAGGCTTAGATAAATATGTATGGTTCTTTCAGCTGTTCCACAATTAGGTGGTTGTTTATCATGCTGGTTGTTCTTCTGTCTTCATGCTGGAACATGTCTTGGACAGTCTGCATCTGAAAGTGCAGGGCACAGAACGAATAAGGAATTTCAACATGCTTGTCATGTAAGATCATAGACTTGGCAGTGTTCCAGGCCAGCACAAATCTGACACCAAAGAATTTGCTAGAAAGAAGCTTACCCATGAGTTTAATCAGGGGCTTATATACAGAAGGAAGATCTTCCCCAATGGTGGCTGGTTGGGAGATGAAAGTCTGTCCTCAGCCCAAAACCAAGAGAGGGAAAGAGAGAGAGGGGGGTGGGCCCAGGGAAGGACTTACAAAGTTTAACTGTCTTTTGGAGATTTGGTTACAATGGAGTTTCAGTAGACTCTCAGAGATTTGGTTATTAGGGGAGGCGGGGTTTTTCATTCTTTGACCTTAATGTCTTTTCTGGGAAATTATGTGACTTGCTCTCAAAATGGAGGAGGGGTTGGTGCCTGGGCCCTGGGTCCTTACAGGCAGAGTAACGGCTCTCCAAATATGTCAATGTTCAAATCCCAGAAACTTCTGAATATGTTACCTTGTATGGCAAAAGAGACTTTGCAAGTATGATTAAATTAAGGATTTTGAGATGGATTATTCAGTAGGCCTAATGTAAACACAAGAATCCTTATAAGCTGAAGAAAGAAGCAGAGTAGAGAAAGGTTTGAAAATACCATGTGGTTGACTTTGAAGCTAGAGGAAGAGACCACAAGTCCAGAAAAGCTGGAAAAGGCAAGAGAATGGGTTCTACCTTCCAGCCTCCAGGAGGAATGTAGCCTTGCTGACATCCTGATTTTAGCCCAGTGAATGCAATTTGGACTTCTGACTTCTAAAATACTATCTGAATTCCTTGGCTTGTGGCCCCTTCAAAGCCAGCAATGTAACATGTTCAAACCTTTCTCTGACTCTTACCCTTGCTTAAATCATCACTTCTCCTTCTCGGACTCTCACTTTCCTGTGTCCCTCTTTCACTTATAAGAGCCTCTGTATGATTATATTGTACCACTTGGATAATCCAGGATAATCCCCCCATTGCAGGATCCTTAAATTAATCACATTTGCAAAGTCTCCTTTGCCATGTAAACTAACATATTCACAGGTTCCAGGCATTAGGATGTGGACATCTGCCTACCACACCCAGTAGAGATGAAGCCAGTCATTAAGGTGAAGTGGAAGGAAATGAGACAGAAGCAGGCCTAGGCATGATCAAATAAAGTCCTATAAGCCAAAGTAAGGATTTTAAATTTTATTCTGTAATGGAATGCCTTAGAGTATTTCTAATAGGGGAGTGACACCATGATTTATGTTTTATGAAGATCATTTGGGGTGCTGTGTGGCAAATTATCTATCATGGAAGCAGAGAGGCAAGGTAGGAGGTGGTCAAACTTCTCCTGCCAAGAGATGTTGTGGTTTAGATTAGGCCATTGGAGGTAGATGAGGTGGGAAGTGATTAGCTTCAAAGTGAGTTGAAAATACAGAGAGAAGAATCAAGATGACTTCAAGGTTTATGGCTTGAGCAGTTGGGTGAATGGTAAGATCGTAGATGTAGAATGCTGTAGGAGGAAGATTGTTGTTTGTTGTGTAGGGAGAAAAATCAATTTGAGGTTCCTGGTAAATATCCAAATGGAGATGGTGAGTAGGCAGTAATGTATACCATAGACCAGTCTGGAATTAAGGGGAAAGGTAGGTCAGGAGATAAATATTTGGGAGTCAGGACTATATGTAAAAAGCCTTTGGACTGACTTCTAAGGTGTAAAAATAGCATTATTTTCATCTGAACCAGCACACATTAAAAAAAAAATTTAACCTTTTTTTTTTTTTGCCAATTAAAGACTTTCAGAAAAGTACATAGACTTTCCATATATCTGTTACATTCCCCAAATGTTAATACTTTACTACAATTGATTTATTCTTTTCTATTTATATATGGACATCTTTTTTGTTTTCTTTTTCTGAATTGTTTGAGAATGAGTTGCAGGCATGATACCCTATACAGTTAAGTACCTCAGGAGATTTTTTTCCCCTACAAAGACATTCAGTAGTTCTCAAAGTGTGGTTCCAGGGCCAGCAGCAACAGTATAACCTGGAAACGTGTTAGAAACCTAAATTATACGCTCCATCCCAGAGCAGCAGATTTTGATAATTTCTCTGTGGTTATGTAAGGAAATTAACATAGTTAACATAACTTCAAAACTATTATCTAATTTATAGGCATTATTTGTATTTTGCTAATTGTCCTAGTAATGTCTTTGGGGCACTTTGAGATTAGATAGGACTATTAATAATTTCGCCAAGACAGTGTGGTAAAATGTAATCGTACAAGGCAATAGGGAAGTATAGTTAATTTTTCTTAATAATGGAAATTTGGGGAATAAGTGTCAGTTAAGAAGAGGGCCAAGAATGAAACCATTGAGAGGTCTGGAACAGGAGGAACCTCACTGTAGAAGGCCAAACAGAAGCCAGAAAGAAGAAAAACCAGGAGAGTGAAGACTCGCTGAAAGGAGAAAATGGTCAATAATGCCAAATCGACCCGGAGTTGCAGTATGATGATAACTGGGGATCGTCCACAGGGTTTCGTTAGTGAAGGTCCTCATTGACCTTGACCGGGGGAAATGGTTCTAAAAAGAAAGGTGAGAAAGTGGGCACAAAGGAAGCAGAGATATGGAGGTGTGTGTGTGTGTGTGTGTGTGTGTGTGTTAAAGGTTTTGTTATTTTAAGGCGGAGCACATTGTTATAATGTATAGTTATAATTTTTTGTAGAACAGTCAGTTTCTAGCTTGGATTGGAATCATCTGCGTAGGATTACAAAGTACTGAGGCCTGTACGGGTCCCACCCTCAGAAATTCTGGTTTAATTGATTTGGGGTGCAGCCAGGGTCTTGGGGATTTTTAAAAGTGACCCAAGTAATTTTCATGTGCAGTTAAGGTTGAGAACCACTGGTAGAGAGACATAAAAAGTGGACAGAAAGAGGATTTAATTGCTGGTACCAATACCTCATTTAATTGGAAATGAAGAGACACTGCAGCAAAGATCAAAACAAAAACGACTTTATCGCGCCTGCAGTCTCGGAGTAGTGTCATGGTGTCTCAGTCAGCAAACACGGCCAACACCATTTGGACCATCCAATCTCACAAGAGAACACAGTGCAAGTGAAAAAGGATTTACACCAGTAACTCCACTCCCCGGGGTGTTATACACAGTGAAGACAAGAAAGGAAGAAAGGGAAACCGCTCCAAGTAGCTCCTCGGAGCTTTGCACCACGACCCTCCCTGCAGACTGCCTCCCGGCGGTTCCCTCGCGCCGCCCGCGCGGCCGCGGCGTCCGCAGCGCAGCCCGCCAGTGCGCACGCGCAGAGTCGGCTCGGGCGCGCGAGCAGCGGTCCCCGCTCCCGCCCGGCGGCGCGCTCGGCCTTCACCCGGCTCCCGGGCTCCTCCCTGCTCAGGTTCTCCCGGAGCCACCGCGCGGGACGGAGGCCACGATGGCAGATGAAATCGCCAAGGCTCAGACCGCTCGGCCTGGTGGCGACACGATCTTCGGGAAGATCATCCGCAAGGAAATCCCCGCCAAAATCATTTTCGAGGATGACCAGGTAGGCACCGGGCGTCGCCTTGCGCGTGAACTGAGGCAGGGGCGGCCGTCCGTGGACCTGCCCGCCTTCCGCGAGGAGGAGGAAAGGTGGGGCGGCGTGGCTGGAAGGGAAGGGGCCCGGCCGCCCTGGCCGACGGCTCGCACGGCCTCCTGCGCGGGCCCCCAGCCAGCGGGCAGGGCCGCGGCGGCCGGTCGGCGCGTGCGGGCGCTCCGGTTACGCGTTATCAGTCCCGGGCGCGGGCCGGGCCGTTGCCTGCCCGGGGCCTGGGCGCGTGTGGGGGCGCGCTGGGCCCCGGGCGTGGGCGCCCGCCAGCCACCCCGCGGCCGCGGACCTCGCCGGAGTCAGGAATCTGGCAATCTCGCCAGCGCTCTCCCTGACTGGGAGAAACCCGATAGTGCCCTGACACGGGCGCAATCTTTGCGATCTCCCGCGCGCGGCCGGCCTGCCAGGGGCTTTCCCGGCGCCTCAGGCGGCGCTGCGCTCGGGGCCCGGGGCGCGCGGGGACGCTCGGGGCGCGGCCCAGCCTGGGGACCCCCGACCTCCCCCGCGAGCTCGACCCGGGCGGGGGCCGCTGACCCGGGCCGGAGAAGTGGGCCCGCGTCTGGGCTTTGCGTCCCTTTGGCCTCCACAGCTCAAGATTCTGCACTTAGGGGCGGTTGAATGGTTCCTTCTGTGTGGAGCAGGAAGCGATTTTCTGCCAGGAGACTCAGCACGGAGTTTGCGTTGACTCCATTATAGGTGAAATTCAGTTTTGAAAGGCCGAGGGGAGGCCACGGAGGCATCCGTGTAAAATATTTAGTGGGTAGTTGTGTTTATGGGTTTGAATCTCAGGTAAAGCTGGGCAGAAGGTTGGCTGGTTAGATTGCAAATGTTTTGTAAACTTTTTATTTGACTTTAAGAAGTATGGAAATATAAGAGAAACTCAGTCACCACTTTATGCTGCCAGTATTCTTAGATTCAGAATGTGTTTATAATTAGGTTTCTAGAGGCGAGTTTGATTTAAATGCTTAATTTGTCACTAGTTAGGGGGAAGTTCTTTTGATTTAGAAAAAGAATATTTCTTTAAAAAATTTTCCAGTTCCCTTTTATAAATAATCATTGAAATGTTGACCTTTGAATGCCCTGAGTCTGTTTAACAGCGTGAAACCACCTAAATGATACAGCATTTTGTATTGGTACCATACTGGTACATAAGCGACGGTTGTTATTAGGCAGCTTTCACCTTCAGTAGAGAGCAAGAGGCACAAGAGCATTTAAGTAACATGTTTATTTACAGACACTTCTGTATAGTAAATAATTTGCCTAAATGCTTCTCTTTTTCACCTATTTGAATGAGAATAGGTTTCTTATTTAAATAGTTGTGTAAAGTGGGAAGAACAGGTATAAATCAGATATCAGGAAAATGTGTAATTACAGAACTGATCACCACTTTAAGGAGAAAAATAAGAGGTAAGGGAAAATGAGATAAAGTTTTTAAAGAAATGGTGTATGTGCTGGAAGCTGAGGAATGAATAGCAGTTTAAACTAGATCAAAAGGCTTTGGGGGAGTAGAGGGAAGGGCTTTCAGAAAGCCCTGAGGGTGGGGAGATATGAAGACCCTGTGAATGTGAAGTTTCCGAGGTAAGAGTGTACAGACGGGCAAGTATTAGTTTGGCTACTTTCTACTCATCGTTTGAGTATCAGTTTAAATGTTAATGCCTCAGAGAGATTGGTTTTGATCTTTCACTTCACCCTTGCTTTTTCCTTTGTAACACATAATTCCATGGTAATTATTACCTGTGTTTAAAATCAGTCTTCCCATTAGACTCACTTTCATGAAAAGAACCATGGAAATGATGTATTTGTGCATACTTTTGTTTTCTTAGCACCTAGTACAGTGCTTCACAGATGGTTAATATTCAGTAAATACTGTTTGAAAGAATACATTTAGCCTATCAGATGATAAACTAAAACTTTAATTTTTTTTTCTTTCTTTTTCCAAGTGTCTTGCCTTCCATGACATTTCCCCTCAGGCCCCAACACATTTTCTGGTGATACCTAAGAAACATATTTCTCAGATTTCTGTAGCAGAAGATGATGATGAACGTGTAAGTAAATTTACTAATACAGTTTATATTCTTGATTTTTAAATGGGAAGGTTAAATTTTATTTTTCAAGTGAAGTCACATTTTCATTAGGACTTCAGTACAATGTATAAGTAGTTTGAATTTGATTAAAAAATATATTCAGAAATAAGATACATTTGTGAGTGTGTCATAGATCAGGAATTGGTGTGCTATGTAATCATGTAAGAGCAAATATAAAAATGTTGAAATTATGGCTGAAATTCAAGTAGTGAAGATGGCTTTTAAAGGCTGGTATGTACGAGAAACATTGGAGGCATGTAGTAAAAGGAGAATCACTAATATATGAAACCCCAGATCATACAAATCCAAGCATTTGTACCTGTTTCTGTCATCTCCTATGCTAGAGAATCCAAAATAAATATCACAAAGTCCATGTATATAACTTTTCAACTTTCAGTTACTAGCGTACACACCTAGTATATCTAAAAGTTTGGTTACTGACTCCACAAATTAGAGTACAGGTTGGCAGCGTATAGCTTTTGAGCCAATTGGGCTGGCTGGCTGTTGTTATAAAGCTTTATTGGAATAAAGCCACTCTCATTCATTTAATTATTGTCCATGACTGTTTTTGGTCTATAATGGCAGAATTTAATAGTTTTCACAGAGGCCATATGACCCGCAAGTGTAAAATATTTACCATATGGCCCTTTACAGAAAGTTTACTGACTCCTGGATTAGAGACATCAATCCATAAACAGAAAGAAGAGACTCTTATGGGTAGTCCAAATGTTATCATTTATTGCTATAGAAGGAATTAGAAAACCTGTGAAAAAAAGATTTAGTTAGTCCTCATTATTTGCAGATTCAGTATATGAGAATTTGCCTACTTGCTAAAATTTAACCTCAAAATCGGTACTCATGGGTTCGATTCCCAGTGCCTGCCCATGCCAAAAAAAAAAAAAAATTCAATACTCATGATGCTTTTGTTGTCATTCACGTATATGCGCAGAGTGACACCAAGCTTGAGTTGCCCAACGTGCTCATAGGCATTTCAGGTCAAACAAGATGACAGGTTACCTTCCTGTTTCATCTCTTATACTATATATTTAATGCCATGTTTTTTACATTTTTTTAATGCTTTGTGTTGGTGATTTAACTGTTTGAAATGGCCTCTAAGCATAGTGCTAAAGTGCTGTCTAGTGTTCCTAAGTTAAAGAAGACTGTGATGTTCCTTATGAAGAAAATAACGTGTTAGATAAGTTTCCTTCAGGCATGAGTTACAGTGCTGTTGGCTGTGAGTTAAATGTTAATGAATCAACTATATATTAAGTGGTGTCTTTAAACAGAAACACATAAAACAAGATAATAAATTGATTAGTTGATGCAAATGTTGTGATCAGAGGCTCCCAGGAAACTAACCATGCATTTCCCCAGGGAGCAGTGGTTCAGTCTTCTCTAATTCACTGTTAGTGACAACTTTATAGAATATAAATACCATGGCTAATGAGAATCTGCTGTAGCTTGAAAAGCACAGCAGTTCTGGAACCACAGAATACACGGTCACATGGACTTTAATATCTCAGATCCTATCTGATTAGTATAATATGATTTTCATGGTTGTAATTCTGAGTGGTCAAGAAAATGTAAATTATTTTGAGTAAGCTGTTTTTATTTTTTTATTGTGAAAAATTACATATATACAAAAGAGGCAATAAATTTCAAAGCATACCACAACAATTAGTTGTAGAACAGATTTGAGATTTTGGTACGGGTTACAGTTCTACAATTTTAGGTTTCTCCTTTTGGCTGCGCCAAGACACTGGAGACTAAAAGAAGTGGCAATATAAAGATTCAGGAGTTGGACAGTGCGATGTGGCTCAGCAGGCAGAATTCTCACCTTCCATGTTGGAGACCTGGGTCTAATTCCCCGTGTCTGCCCATGAAAAAAAAAGATTCAGGAGTCATGTTGAATAAACTGTTTAAGAATATAGAATTGTTTCACACTGAAAGATATTAATACAAAAATATATGTAAATTTCTGCCATCTTAGCTCTTTAGAAAATACTTTTGCTTTTTTCCATGAAATTTATGGTATTTGTTTACTTAGAACAGGCTTTTTCAAAATTTCTGTGGAATAACTATGTTCCCAAAGGAAACCTTAATAAGTACCTGATTTTCTCAGGCTATATTTTAATCTTTGTTACTTGGTGGACAGTATTGTACTGTTTATAGAACTTTACGGAAGCATTTTTTCTGGAACTTAGTTCCATATTACTGCCTTATATGTAAAAAATTATAAATACAACTATTTCTGTCATCAAATTGGAAGAGGCTCCAAATCATATAAGCAGGAGCAGGTAACCTTACGGATTTAAAAACAAATATGTAGAAGGTTGATGAATGTGTTAAACATTTGTTTAATCTGTGTGCTGTGATAATCCTAATTTTCACTATGAATTAATTTATTAGTACTAAAGTCTTTTTTGTTAAAATGTCAGTAACCTTTAAAATTGAGTAGAGTAAGTGAAGGAAGAAAATGCCCTGATATTCTAATAATAAAGAAAAAAAAACTAAATATGCTTCCATAGTGCAGGATGGTTGTGTTACTTGAATAATACCTGTTTTTTTCCAAAACTATTATGAAATTGATTAAAGTGGCATAAAGCTATGTTCCATATAATTTAAGGTAGTAGTACTGTGAATACCAAAGAGAATTCAAGTTGTTTTTACCAGTGCCAAAATCTGTTCATTTTCTTTTGTCTTGAGAAGATGTAAGAGACTGGGTTACCAGATATTCACTTCTTTTAAGGGTACAAGTCAGTGGTTTTTAATATGTTTGCTGAGTTCTGCAGTCATCAGCATAGTCACTTACGGAACATTTTTATCATCCCCAGAGTTCCCCATCCCAACCCCCAAACTTCTGCCCACAAGGACTAGGCAACCACTAATCTAATTTTTACTGCTCTAGATTTGCCTGTTCTGGACATTTCATGTAAATGGAATCATACAATATGTGGTGTTTTGTGACTGTTCATTTCACTTATGTAATATTTTTAGGTTCATATTTGCAGCACAGAGAGTATCAGTATTGTATCCCTTTTTATCCCTTTTATCCCTCTTTATCTTGTATTAATTTTCTATACTATCTCAAATAATATTTTTACATTTTAGTTTGATCCAGATTGATATAATCTGTGTACTCAAGAATGTCCTAATTTAATGCAGCTTCTTTGGTTAAGTATAATGTAAATGTTAACCTAAATAATGCATTTAGGTCTCTGCGTCCTTGTATATAGTAGCCTACCTAAAGTACTGACAGTATAACTGACACACCTTTCCTTTTACCAGCTACACATGCTCAGTCACTGAAAGAGTTACCTAGTGTGTCATACTGCTAGGTAGATGTGGGGGTGGGGTGGGGGTGCTGTCATCCCATCTTATCTTCAGAAAACCAATACATATTAATTTGTCCCAGCTGCCTTCATAAGAAGTTAAGATATGTGAGTGTGTTATTCTCTTGCAGGTGGATCAGTCTGCATTTTAGTCAGCCCTGGCCTAGCAGTGATGGAGGGTGATCCTAATGAAGTAGGGTCATGATTCTAGCAATACAGGGGGTTATATTGTCAAAGAGGTCAATTAGACCTCTTATTTTAAATGACTGAGATATTTTCAGTGTCCACATTTGGCTACATATTTAGTGTTCTTATTCTACTCCCTTATATAAAGCAACTCCTTATACTTCCTCTGCTTATAATTTGGTAAAGAGTGATTTGGTGCTCCTCATTAGCATTTTATCTGTCACCGTACTTGTTGGATATGGCCTTTATCTGTGGTAGTCTAGATTTAATCATGTGTACCTATTCCTTAGCCTGGATTCAATCAACTGTATTTACCTTAGGCTGATGGGTAATGTAGCTTCATAATGACATTGACTAGAGAAGGTTATAAGGCCTGAGGTCAGAATATAGTCATGCTTTCCCGGTTAGTGAGGCTTCTGACCTGGGACTTAAGGAGCTCATTCCATTATACCTGGCACTTTGAGGTGATGGGCAAGATGGAAAGTCCATTTTATATCAAATCTCTGCTTATTAAAAAACTATTAACAACTTAAGTAAATGGAAGGAAATATCATGTTCATGTATTAGAAGATTTTATGTTGTGAAGATGCCATTTCCCTCAGTTTGAGCTATAGATTCCATGCAATTAAAATAATTTTAGAAGTTGACTAGCTGATTCTATAATATATGTGGAAAATTCAAAGGTTTAACAGTAGCCAAAAACCTCTTGAAGAACAAGGTAGGGGGGGCTTGCTCTACTAGTCCAGTTTTACAGCTGCAGTAATTAAGATAGAACGGTATCAGCCCAGGGACAAATGGGATTTTGGAAAGAGTCCAGAAGCAGATCTTCACAGTGGCCCTTCAATGGCAATCATAATACAGATCTGTGAAGAAAGGAAAGATTTTTTGGAAAATTTTTTATTATGGAAAATTTCAAACGTACAGAGAAGTAGGAACAATAGTAAGTATAATTACTATTATACTTATATGAAGATAGGTATCCTCATATACCTATCATCCAATTTTAACATTTATCAACATAGGCAATTCTCATTAATCTCTGGTGTAACCCAGTCTGCCCCACGTCATTAAACTTTTGAAGTAAATCCCAGACCTGTCATTAAATTTTTTTTTAAATACTATGACATATAACATATATACAAAAAAGCAATAAATTTCCAAGTATGTTTTAACAAGTAGTTACAGAACACATTTTAAAGTTTGCTGTGGGTTACAGTTCCACGTTTTTTTGTTTTTTTCTTCGAGTTACTCCAAGACACTGGAGACCAACAGAAATATCAGTATAACAAATATCAGTAAATAATATCATTTACTTTTTAGTAAGTGATGCTGTGATAATTATTCATATAAGTAAATATAACAATCAAGTGAGGGGGATTAAAGACCCATTTAGGCAAGATTTTTAGAAGCTAAAAATTAGAGAATATCTTTATGATCTCAGGACTGGGAAGTATTCTTTACTAAGAAAAAGTACAATCTATAAAAGAAAAAAATTGATTAATTTTGAGTAAATTAAGAGCTCCTGTTAATCAAAAGACTCAAAAGAAAGTGAAAGGCAGAACATAAACTGAGAGAGGTATTGTTAGTAACCTGAATTGGGGTGAGTGGTGGAGTGGGTGATTGAGGAGGTTTACTCAGGAACCTTCTAGATATGGTAATCTTTGTTTTTTCACATATTTGTAAATACATAGATGTTTGTTTTATTATTTTAAATTGTGTATGTTTTCATAGTTTTCTATGTATGTGTTATTTTACAATAAAATTTTTTTAAAATGTAGAAATTAAAAATGCACTTTTATGTCTTCAGTATTTTAATTACTTACTTGGGGGCACCTTGTTAAGTGAGAAATTACTTCTGAAACTTAGATACTTTAAGGCATTAATTTTTTTTCTACTGTCTTTTTTAAAAAAAATATTTTTGTTGAGAAATATTCACTCACAGTCCACCCATATTATACGATCAGTGGCTCACAATAGCTTCACACAGTTGTGTATTCTTTACCATGATCATTTTAAAAACATTTGCATCACTCCAAAAAAAGAAAAATAAAACTCTTACATCCCATACCCCTTACCCCTCCCTCGCATTGACCCACAGTATTTCACTCTACCCAATTTTTACCTTTTATCTCCCCGTGTTATTTATTTACTTTTTATCCTTATTATTATTATTATTTTTAACTCATCTGTCCATACCCTGGATAAAAGGAGCATCAGACACAAGGTTTTCATAGTCACACAGTCACATTGTAAAAGCCATGTCATTATACAGTGTTCATCAAGAATCAAGGTCACTGGAACACAGTTCAGCAGTTTCAGGTACTTCCCTGTAGCCACTCCAATGCACCATAATCAAAAAAAGGGATATCTATATAATACCTAAGAAAAACTTCCAGGATAACCTCTCAACTCTGTGAAATCTCTCAGGCTTTATTTTGTCTCATTTCTCTCTTCCCTCTTAGGGCATTAATTTTTAACTCAATGTATTTGTACAAATTACAGAGTTCAAAGATTAGAGTGCTTAATGGTAAAATACCATTATATCAGCAATAATAAAAAGATTAAAACTTCAAAGTATTAATGTTTAACATTCAGTATAATTGCACAAATCATGGTATACTAAGGTCAGTGCTTCTTATTCAAATACAATTCTTGCCAATAAAAATAAAATGTTAATTTTTACCTGATTAACTTTCTAAATTGGAGTTTTAAAATCAGCTTATTTACATAAAAAACAGGCTTTCGCTAGGAAAGATTGACTGAAAAAGCTTTAAAACGGTGTTAACTTATGATTAAATGTGTGATCATCATAGATGCATGGTCTATACAATTTAATACTTAAAAATTGAGAACTTTCCCCCTTTTCAAGCTTCTCTTTAAAAATTAACAAATGGAATGCCCCTTTCTTTAGTTTGAGTTTTAAAGAGTCATCCATTCTTTGAACTGCCTGGGGACTTTTTGGGTGACAAGACATTTTTCTTCACCTTTATGCCTTCTTCATGATTGCTAAAATTTTTCCTATGGACTTTGCCAAATCTACTCTACTGCTTGGGAACTTAATAGGTCCTTAGGGCAAACACCAGGTCTCACTCTGGGTCATTGTGTTGTTTTTTTTTTTGACTCAGTATGTGGGCAGTTTGTTTCCATTTGTGCATGGAGTCTACTTGTGTGGTGCCACCTTTCATACCTGTTGAAAAATAAAGGGGCTTCACTGTTTTATGGTTTCCCATAGCAAGAGAACAAAGGTGAGGGGTTAGCTTCTCTTCCCATCAATCTAACAGACTCTTAGGAGAGGCAACTCTTCTAGTTTCTGTGGCCAAAAAAGAAGAAAAGGAGAGAGATTCTTAAGTTCCTATTCTAATAGCCCCGATAAACCCTAAGATAATAGACTCTGCTGCTCATACAGTAAGGTACATTGTAGTGTGAAGCGTATGGACGTTATTGCATGCAGCAGAGATTCTTATAACAACAAGGCATTTAGGTCACTGAAAGAGAAGGAATGGGTTTTATATACTTTTTATATATTAAGTAAATTCAATAGGCAAACAATATTACTGCACTTTGTTCAGCTTTCTGCATTCAGAAGGGTTCTGATTCCTATACCTGGCTTTACTTCCGTGGTCTTTGGGGGCAGCAACAGAGAGGTTTCTGTGCCTTGGTAGGTGAGATTCTTCTGTCTCAAATGGGCAGTCTTCCACCAAAGGGAGAAAATGATGTAAGTCTTTTGAATTAGTCTTCCTGGGGCAACAAAAGGGATTTCAGGCAGGTAATAGTAAATTCATTTCCCCCCAATGTAGAAATGTAACATACAGGAAAGGACTCAATGGCTGGCCCTTCATTTATTAACGCTGTTGATATCATAGGAAAGAAAAATACTTATGTGGTTTTGTTAGTGGGTACATGTCTCAATTAAAATTGCTTCTTGTGATTGCATAATTCTTCATAAATACCCTTTGGGGGTATGTTATTTCCGCCTTATTGATGTCAGGCCTGTTCATTTGACTTGATTTGACCAAGGAATGCAAGCAGAAGTGATAATTGTCACTTTTTAGAAGAAACTTTCTAAAAGCCAGCACTGTTTTACCATGTTCTCTTGTCCCTCTTCTACTGTGACCGTACAGAGACTGCTTCAATAGCCTAGGTCTCAAAGTGAAAAAGATGTAGAGTATAGAGCCACAGTCAACTCGAGATGAACACGTGGTAGCACAAGTGATAAAAATGTCTTTGTTATAAGCCAGATTTTGAATTAGTTTGTTACTACAGCTTAACTAACGTGTCCTAACTGATACAGCCTCTAGTTGCAAGAAAATAAGATGTCTTGCTGTATTAAGAAAACTTGAATACCACTTGGAATATGATTCTAAAAGTTTTTTTATTTAATCGAGTAGCATCTCAATTTGTTTACTGTGTGTAAACAAATGTGTCTCTGGTTTGTTTACTGAAATTAGTAATGAGCAAATATCTAATCTTAATGGGTTTTTAAGTAGTAATTTATATTGTATTAGGATTAAATTATTTCTTGAATATTTGCCCAAAGGGGGTATACTTCAATTTGGCAGTTTTTTAATTTAATATTTTCGTTTGGTAGCCTGTAATTTAATGGCAGGAAGTTGTAAATTGTCTATGCCTAAGAAACTTATTTTCTTTTTTCCAGCTACTTGGACATTTAATGATTGTTGGCAAGAAATGTGCTGCTGATCTGGGCCTGAAGAAGGGTTATCGAATGGTGGTGAATGAAGGTTCAGATGGGGGGCAGTCTGTCTATCATGTTCATCTCCATGTTCTTGGAGGCCGGCAGATGAGTTGGCCTCCTGGATAAGCATGCTTTAGAGATAGTTTTCCTTCTCTAGGCAGTGATCAGGTTTGCAAGTTCCTATATGTTAACCTTGGTTTACTTCATTTTGCCTGTATGGAGAGATTGATGAAATAATTTTAAAAACTCAGTAATAAAAGACATTGTTGCATGCTTTGCAGTCTCTCTGAGTTATTTATTTGATTTATTATTTTTAAATAATATATTTGATGGACTTTATGAGGATGAATTCATAATTTGGGAGATTCTTTTCCTCTCCCCCCTAGTGAGGATCCAGCATTTGAACATTGCTATAATGTGACTGGTCTTTGAAGACATGTGACAAGATTTCATATATTTAGCTATAGCTTTGAAATATCCTTTGTGCTGGTACTATTATGTACCCCCAAAAAAGCCATGTTAAAAACCTGGGGGCAGCCATTTCTTTTAATCCTAACTCTAGGATTAAACTAGGGTGGAAACTTTTGATTAGATTATCTCCACGGAGATGTGGCATGCCCAGTTGTGGGTGTGACCTTTTGATTATCATTCCAGGTAGGTCTTGATTAGTTTACTGGAATCCTGGAAACATTTTGGAGAGGGCAGACCGACAAAGCAGATGTAGACTCTTGGAGAACAGTTGCTTCAGAGAACAGAGACACAGATGTTTGGAGATGCTTGAAGCCCAGCACATGTCGCCATGAGATGTTAAGCAAGCCAGAACCTGGAGAGAGCCAAGGGAAGCCAAGAGATGAAAGCCAGCCCTGGAGAAACAAAATAAGGAACTCCCACAGGAACAGAGGCCGAAAGCAACAGAGACCAGGAACAAGCGACCAGCAGATGTCAGCCACGTGACTGCCCAGATGTGTTTCTGACCCATCGACCCTTGAGTTAAGGTCTCTTTTACTGGATGCCTTAGTTTGAACATTTCTATAGGCTTAGCACTATAAACTTCAACTTATTAAATTCCCCCCCATTTTTTTTGGCATGAGCAGGCACCGGGAATCGAAGCTGGGTCTCTGGCATGGCAGGTGAGAATTCTGCCACTGAGCCACTGTTGCACTGCCCTAAATTCCCTTTATAAAAGCTGTTCCATTTCTGGTATATTGCATTCCAGCAGCTTAAACTAAAACATCCTTTTAGACTAAAATCATGGAATATTTGTCTAGGAGATTTTTTTTCCCCCTGGATTTTTTTTTTTTAAATGCAGTTGTATTGAGATATAGTCACACATCATACACATCATCCAAAGTATACAGTTGCTGGCTTACTGTATCATCACATAGTTGTTCATACATCCCCACGATCCATTTTTTTTTTTCTGGTGCATGGTCCAGGAATTGAACCCAGGTCTCCTGCATGAAACAGGCATTCTAACTGCTGAACTACCCGTGCACCCTCCCATGATCAATTTTAGAACATTTTATTACAACAGAGAAGAAATAAAAGTAAAAAAGAAAGTCCAAATCCTCCCATACCCTCTACCTGCCTCCCTCATCCCATTCTCCCCCTATTATTGACCCATAATGGTGTGGTACATTTGTTACTGTTGATGAAAGAATATTAAAATATTACTGTTAAAATATTAGTTATAGTCTATAGTTTGCAGTAGGTACTATTTTTCTCATATACTCCTCGATAACTTACTCCTTATAAAGTGTCATACATTTGTTCATTATGATTACAATTAAACATAGACACTGCACCACAAGATTCACTGTTAAACATTCCCATGTTTTCATTTCCAACTTTCCTTCTGGCGATGTATATGAGTCTAAACTTCTAAACTTAGATTTTTAAATCTAATTCATTCTCTCAGATCATAGGAGTGATTGATCCATTAAATGACAGTTTTGGGTTTAGAATCAATGCTCCCACATACTTCTCTTGGCTGTTAGGATGAAAGTAAAGGATGGGGTGTGGGGGCACAGAATCTTTGATGACCATATGAAGCCGTATATTGTTGTTGTTACTATTTTGGGGGATATGCAAGATCTGGGAAGAAGCCATTCATTGGTATTTCCTCGCTATCTAAACATTTTTTTTACTCATCTGTCCATACCCTGGATAAAAGGAGCATCAGACACAAGGTTTTCATAATCACACAGTTACATTGAAAAGCTATATAGTTACAGTCTTCTTTAAGAATTAGGGCTACTGGAACATAGTTCAGTAGTTTCAGGTTTTTCTTCTAGTCCCTTCACTATACCATAAACTAAAAAAGAGATATCTTTATGATATGTAAGAATAACCTCCAGAATAATTTATTGACTCTGTTTGAAGACTCTCAGCCACTCAAACTTTATTTTACCTCATTTCTCTCTTCTTCCTTTTGGTCAAGAAGGCTTTTTCAATCCCGTGATGCTGGGTCCTAGTTGATCCCTGGGAGTCAAGTCCCACATTGCCAGGGATATTTACATCCTTGGAGTCATGTTCTGCATAGGGGAGAGAGCAGTGAGTTCACCTGATGAATTGTATTAGAGAGGCCACATCTGAGCAACAACAGAGGTTCTTTGGAGATGACTCTTAGGCATAATTATAAGCAGGCTTGGCATTTCCTTTGCAGGAATACTTCAGCATGTATTTGGAAGATAAAGCTGGCAGAATTGTCAATGGATAAATGATGAAGGTGAGAGGAAGGGAGGAATTAAGGATTTATTATTAAATCCTTAATTTAATAGATGGGCTAACAGAGCAGTTTCTCTGCTGCTTTTTTCTGGGCTAAGTCATGCTACTGCATTCTGTTGATTGTTGGAAGGTCCAAGATGACCTTGCTTTCATGTCTGGTAGTTGGTACTACCAGTCAGCTGAGGTCTTGGATTCCTTTCTGTATGGTCTCATTTTCCTGAAGGCTGGACTGGCTCCTTTACATGGTGATTTTAGGTTAAGAAACAACCTTGAACTTAGTGCTTTAAAGCAGTTTCAAGTTGTAATTTCTGGTGATTTCGTAAGTGGGTTGGGTAGTTCTGCTTATCTCACTTGGGCTTACTTATGCACTTACATTCAGCTGCTGAGTTGGTTGAGGGATAGTCAGTTAGGACCACTGGATGGCATGGCCTCTTTCCATATTGTCTTTCATCCCAAACTTCTTCACAGCATAATATTTTCAGGGCAGTATTCCAAGAGGGCACAGCAAATGCTGAAGGGCCTCTTGAGACCTAGGCTTAAGAACTCACACAACGTCACTTCTACCACATTCTGTTGGTTCAAGCAAGTTCAAGACCAGTCCAGAGTCAAGGAAATAGACTTCACCACTGCGTGGAGAGGCAGAAAAATCACATTAAAAAAGCACATGCAGGTTTTTTTTTTCTCCCTCGCATCTACTGTGAGAATGAAGACCATACTCAGCAACCAGACTGTTGACTTTCCAGAAAATGTTGATATCACCTTGTAGGGACGCACAGTTACTGTGGAAGACTCCAGAAGAGCCCTGAGGAGGGACTTCAATCACATCAAATAGAACTAAGTCTACTTGGAGAGAGAAGGAAGAGGCTTTGGGTTGACAAATGGTGGGGAAATACAAAGGTGCTGGCTACAGTTTACATTATGTGTCATCATGTACAGAACTTGATCAAGGGTGTTACGCTGGGCTTCCATTACAAGATGGGGTGTATGGATGCTCACTTCCCTGTCAACATCGTTACTCAGGAGAATGGGTCTCTGGTTGAAACCGGAAAATATCTCTATAGGGTTTGGATGAGGCCAACTGTTACTGTATTTCAAGCCCCCCAAAATGAGTTAATTCTTAAAGGAAAAGACACTGAGCTTGTATCAAGTTCAGCTGCTTTAATTCAGCAAGCCACAACAGTTAAAAATAAGGATAAAATAATTTTTTTTTAATTACCAAATGCCTTTTATTAAAATGTCTAGAGAAGTTTAATTTTATTTATAGGTTATTATTAGGTCTTTAGTTTTTTAATCTACCTTTTACAATTGTAATATAAACACAAAATAGCACTTTGCTTAATTTTTGCAAATTTTTGAACTGGAAAAATTTTTAACTTGCTATCAAAGATTCCCCTCTATCAATCTCTAAAAGCATTTATTCAAAAGTCTGTTCATCTGAAAGATAGTACATAAAGAAAGCAATAGACAATTGTCATCATTATTGTATATATTAGGCTTTACATAAAATCAAGCGTTCAGATGTTAATGATGCTGCTTTCAATTGCTCCACTTCCCCAGAATAGCACCTATATGACTTTTAATTTTGAGGTTTTTTTTTTTTTTTTTTTTAATGCAGTGTATGACAAATGTACAGTTTAGTTCTAGGTCAGTAGATGTCAGTATGATGTCTTAAATTAAGCCTTCTTTAATTAAAAGTAATGTTTTAAAATTAATCTGCTTAGTTCCTTCAGAATTTTAGTGGATGCTTGAGTTGACTGACTCTTCATTGAAAAAGATAGGAAATAGGTGATACTTTAAAGCACTGGTTCTGAATTGGAGCTGAACTTGTCCTCTCGGGCTATTTGGCATTGTCTAGAGAAATTTTTTTTAAAAAAATATTTTTATTGACAAATATTCACAAATATACAGTCCATACATGATATACAATCAATGGCTCACAATATCATGACATAGTTGTGTATTCTTCACCATAATCTTTTTTTATGAAACATAACCACATACAAACACAAACATTCTTACCATATGATCATTCCATTCTTGTTATATAATCAGTAACTCACAAAATCATCACATAGTTGTTTATTCATCATCATGATCATTTCTCAGAACATTTGCATCAATTCAGAAAAAAAATTAGAAGAAAACAAAAATACTCATACATACCATAGCCCTTACCCCCCCTTTCATTGATCACTTGCATTTCAATCTACTAAATTTATTTTAACATTTGTTCCCCCTATTATTTATTTTTAATCCATATGTTCTACTTGTCTGCTGATAAGGTAGAGCATCAGACACAAGGTTTTCACAACCACACAGTCACATTGCGAAAGCTATATCATACAATAATCTTTAAGAAACATGGTTACTGGAGCTCAGCTCTACATTTTCAGGCAGTTCCCTCCAGCCACTCCATGACACCTTACTAAACAGGTGATATCTATTTAATGTGTAAGAATAACCTCCAGGATAACCTCTCCACTCTGTTTGGAATCTCTCAGCCATTGACACTTCGTTTTGTCTCATAAAGTAAAATTTTGGGTGGTGTCCATGTCTCTGAAAATGAAAAGTCCAGCAAGATAATGAATAAGATCCAGGAGTTGTGCAGCAATGGAAACAGCAAGATTGCTGACCAATTTGTTGATTTAAAAGATGTGATAAAAATCGTCAATTAAAGAAAAAAAGGGGCATGCATACTAGGAAGGAGGAAGTTGTAGCATTAAACAGTCTGCCCCACCACCATTATGAAGACTGCTACTTTCCCTCCTCCTGCCATTAAGACTAATTGTTTCTATCTCTGTGTGACTTGAGTTTATACTTCTTAAGAGAGAAGACACAGACTCCTGAGGCATAAACCTAGGGCCAGACTACCTCATAAGCTGCAGAATAGCCTATAAATAGCTGATCAGCTTTTGCTGTGGTGAGGCAAGCTGGTATCATGGTGGACAGTAACTAAAGAACCCTTACTGAAGCGGGTATGGAGGGAACGTAGCAGGTCCTCTGAAACTTCCCTGAAAGTTTTCCTAGGCATCTTGCTTGACTGGTACAGTGCACTTGAAAATAGGTGCCATGGGTACAAATACCAGCCTGTGATTCAAGTATGTAAGAAATAGTCTTCTTTTTGTTTTTTTATTAATTTATTTTCTTTTTTGTGGCTCTGATCTATCATGGTGGAAGATTCTTAATTTTAGTCAATTTGAAATTTCCTTCTTCCATCCCTGGGATGCTGTCTAATTTCTAGAGGGTCTTATATAGTACCGTGGCATCAGGGGAGGCCATCTAATCCTCTTTGTCATCTTTCTATGCAGACAGTACGTAAGACTTTAATCTCATTTAATCCTTGTTCATTAAGCCTTGTAGGCTGACATTTTGTAATAAAAAATGACCTCGATATTGATTATGATAGTATTCATAGCAATTTCTACTTATTTAGTACCCGCTGTGAGCCAGGCACTGTGCTATATGCATTAAATAGTGTATTGGCTAAAAACCAAATAACTATTTACATCTATTCCATCCTGTGGCATATGCACAGAGGATTTTATGTGTAATGGACATTTGTAATCTTTGAGGTCTAGCAGTTGAACCCCTCCCTATTTGAGGAATTCCCTGACTCCCAATACAGAGGTTGAAATGAACAGACATCTAATATTCTAGATTTTCTGCCAGCCGGGATGTAGGTGCTTGACTTAGACTCTGCCAATCTGATGCACTCATCTGGGATTTTTAATTTGAAACTAATGACCCAAAGAAACAAAGACAGTGGAGAGTTCTTTTCTGGTGTCAGTGACAACATCCAGTTGGCAAGCACAGCAGTGTCCGTGGTGCCAGGTCTTGGATCCAGTGTTGAATACCAAGGAAGACAATGATGCAAGCTGTGGTTTCTCAGTTCAATGGCGCAGCAGCTGTGTCTCTCTAGACTGCTTCTCTGATTCTGTTTTTGGCTGTGGTGTTATCAGCATAATATCTCTTTATTCTGCCTATTTTTCCCATTAATCTGTGAGCTAACCATTACACATTGTTTTGAGAAATTAACTGATGGAATGGTTAATTCCAGGGATGGAATTATTGCCAGGAATGGTTATGGGCAAGAGATCCTCAGGGAAAGAACAGGTGGGGTGGTGGAGAAGTGGAATCAGTTATTTAGCTTGGTTGGGATGAAGGCAAAGGGAATCCAGCTAACATTAAGAGGTGGATTTTCACAGACCCTGGCAAATATTAGCAAAATAGCTAATTAAATAATTCCGTGCATTACCTGAACTGATGTGCCAGTTTGACAAGGCTTTGGGCATCCAAGTGGTTACTGCCATAAGACAGTATAAAGGTAAGGTGGAATTCAAGGACTGGATGTTGTAACTACTCATAATATTGCTGAACATCTTAAGTAAAGAGCAGTAAGCTAAGGTTTCTAAATTATTAGCTCAAAATATCGGTTGAAACTTGGGGACTTTCTATGTCTCTGCAATTAAAAAATTGTAAGAGATTTTGCAACATATTAAGCTCTTGCAGCTGAAGAAATAAAATAGTTGTGAGCCAAACTGAATGTTTGATTCTGAGAGTTGCCACATATTAGTTTAATTCATAACCTTGTGTTTTAGTTTGAAAGCTGCTAGAATGCAATATACTAGAAACAGAATGGCTTTTAAAAAGGGGAATTTATTAAGTTGCAAGTTTACAGTTCTCAGGCTTTGAAATGTCCAAAATAAGGTAAAGCTATGAAAATGTCCAAGTTAAGGCATCCGGGGAAAGATACTTTGGTTCAAGAAGGCCAATGATGTTCAGGGTTTTTCTCTCAGCTGAAAAGGCACATGGCGAGATCTGCTAGCTTTCTCTTCAGTGGCTTCCCCAGGGCTCTGTCTGTTTTGTTGGCTCTGTTCGTTGTGGTGTCTCATGGCTGTAAAGCTTTTTCCAAAATGGTTCCCTCTTAACAGGCTCCAGTAGCAACCCTACCTTGAATGAATGGAGATGTATCTGCATGGAAACCATCTAATCAAAAGTTACCACCTATGCTGGTTTGAAAAGATTTATGTACCCCCAAAGCCATGTTTTAATTTCAATCCCATTTTGTAAAGGCCGCCATTTCTTCTAATCCCCATTCAGCACTATTGTTGGAAACTTGATTGGGTTATCTCCACAGAGATGTGATTCCATCAAGTGTGGGTGTTAAACTTGGTTAGATGGAGATGTCTCCACCCATTCTATGTGGGACATAAACGAGAATGACAGGAGATTCTGAGAGAGCAGAGGATGATGACAGAACGACAAGAGATGAAGCCATGAGATTCCGAGAGAGACATAGTCCACCTGCCAGCAACTTTTGGAGATGAAAGAGAATGCCCCTGGGGGAGCGTCATGAAACAAGAGGCCTGGAGAGGAAGCTCGCAGATGCTGTCTGTGTTCGCCATGTGTCTTTTCACTTGAGAGAGAAACCCTGAACTTCATCAGCCTTCTTGAATCAAGGTATCTTTCC
>PVIY010020286.1:0-44316 GCA_004026745.1 Myrmecophaga tridactyla | reverse complement strand
GGTACAGGTGGTGATGGTGGTGCTGGAGGTGAAGGTGATGGTGCAAGTGGTGGTGGTGAGCTGGCTGTGGTGGAGGTGCTAGTAGATGGTGGTGTTTGGTATCAGGGAAACTGGCACAGGTCTGGCACCATCAGGAACAGACATGCAATCCCCGCACCACCACCAAAAAAACACCCGTGCTTCACAGATGGAGCTCACTGGAGCCAGTCACTAAGCTTAGGGGTTTCTGGGCCTGCAGAAGAAGGTTTTGCAGGTCTGGGTAACTTCTTGAGCCCCATCCCAGGCCTGGGGGGAGCCAAGCACTGCCAGGCTCTGTCTCCCTATCCCTATCCCCATTTGCTGGCCTGGTCCTATTGGCCGGGTGCTGACAACCACACCAGCAAATCACACCACCCTAGGAGACAAATGAGGAGCCTGAATGCAAAGGTGAAGTAGCAAAAAATGACAGTACAAATAGCCTCTGAACTAGAGATTATTGTTGTCAGTTTATAGATGAGGAAACAGAGGCTCAGAGATGCAAATAGCTTGCCCAAAGTGCCACAGCCCCAGCAAGTCTGACTTCAGTCACCCCTCGCTCACCTGCAGCAGCAGTGCAAAGCTATCTGGAGCTTGCCCCAGGCCTCAGGGAGTCTCATCCAACCTTCCCGGCCTGCACAGCACATGCCACAGACACACACACACATGCACACATGTAGACACACTCATGTATACACATGCACAGGCATTCACAAACACATGCACACACACAGAAATACACTCAGCACACACAAACATACATGTATGCACACACGCGTGCATACACTCAGCACATACAAAACACATGCATACACTCATGTGCACCTGCACACATGAACACACATGCACAAGCACACTCACAACACATACAAACACATCTGCGTACACATACACACAGAGAGCTCCTTTCTTCTTCTCCTTGTTGCTCTTTCCCAGTTGGAAGCATAATCAGAGTGAGGACTGGGTGGTGAGGCCGGGGCAGAAAATGTTTCTAAACCAACTCCATATCCCACCAACTCTCCCCACACCTCCCCGCCAACTCTTCTCCCACCACCACATCCTCTACCAAGAGACAGTGACAACAGCACGAGAACCCTCTGCAATCCCAGTCACCCACTAATGGGTCCGACTGGGAAGGAGGAGTCGAGGGAAGCAGCCCTGTAAGGGATCAGAATCAGGTGGCAGCTGGGTGCCCAAGGCCAGACAGGGGGGTGCAAGGGGGCTCAGCGGGGTCAAAGCAGCCGCAGCCCCAACCCCCTCCAGAGGCCCAGGCAGGGGCCAGAACTAGAATTATTGTTCTGATAAGAGATGCATGGATTTGCTGCTTGAGCCCTGATTTCTGCCATTGATACAGAATAAATCGGGGATAATACACCAATCCAGGAACTGGATTCAGTGCAGCTTAAAACATGCTCAGATGCCGCACCATTATGCCGAGCAGGGCCGCAGCGAGCCCCGCCCGTCGCCCTGTTAATCACCTGGCAGGCAGTGCACAGCCAGCCCGGCTGCCAACAGGAGGGGCAACGAGGCCCCAGGCCCCTCACCCTCTCCCGAGATGAACGGAAGGAGAGATGGAGGGCAGAGGGCAGCCGGGCCCCCCTTTCCCAGCGCCCCCCAGACCCCAAGAGGCAGCCACGGCGAGAGGCTGTGTTTCAAGACATCACTTCCGAGAGCCTGGGCTAAGCTAATACTTGGCTATCCTCCGGGATGTAAATTATGTGGGTTGAACTAATGAGCTATATATGTATCTTTCATCCCCCAATTAACTGTGGTTTAATGAATTTCTCAAAGCATTGCTGCCAGAGTAGCCTTGCAGCCCAGAAGAGTTTTTTTCTCCTCCATTCCAGGTAAATATTTAAACACCCCAAATTAAAGGGAACACCCAGGCCCAAAATTGGAGCCTTGATGCTATCCAGGGTAATTAAACCCCTGTCTCACTGATTCATTGTTTTCATTTTTCCCATTCTCTTCCCGGGCCGATGGCAGCGGGCCTCAGGTGCAGGAGCCTGGCCTGGCTCCTTGCATGCTCACGGGCCCGGGCCCGGCTCCCAATATCTGGAATCTTCTCCCGTGGGCTCTTGGGGCTGCTCAGTCCAAGGGAAGGGAGTGGAGACGTCACCCACCTGCCAGGTCTAGAGCTGGCACTGAAAGCCCCTGGGCAAGGGGGCCCATGCCAGGACCTGCCCACCCAGTGTCCTGGGAAACCAGGAGCTCCCACCCCGGGCCCTCACACGCCAGCACCTGCGCCCTCCCCATGGGACTAAGGGAAGCACCCACCCCTCTGACAGTCAGCCACACCCGCCAGGGTGCTGATGGCCTGCAAAGGCTCAGCATCACCATCATCACTGTTGTCATGACTATTACCCTCAACTTCAATCTGAGGGTAATATTCATGGCCAATATCTCGGGATACTTAAGGCACCCCCTTTCTCTGGTGACCTCAAAATAGAGAAGGCATCGAAACCCAAAGTGACAATTTCTGAGGATGCTGTCCACAGCGGGTGGCCGTCAGGAGGGTAAAGTGACGGGTGAGCACTTAAGGGTGGTCCCTGAAGCCCTGGAGGCATACTTACGTCCACATTCACACACACACATGCACAAGCACCCACAAACACATGCAGGAGCACGCTTGCACACACATGCACAAACACACAGCACCCACAAGCACACACGTATGCACACTAACAAACACGGTCACACACGCACAGGCACACTCACATATGCGCAAAGCACACACACACACGTACACACACACAGTTCCTTCCCTTGTTGGTGAGGAGAGGCATGGAGATGAGCTACATGCCCGCCCACCCACCAGTTCCCATCGGACACCCCAGACTGAAGGGGAGGCCTGCTGCTGCCCACGCGGCTGTCCCCCAGTGACCACAGGGTGTCCACGTCAGCAGGTGTGAAGTGGACTAGTTAACCCTTCACAATCTCCACTCCAACTTCAGAACCGCGTTCTTTCCCAAGGCACTGCACCTTCGTCCCTGCATTGATTGCCCTCACAGACCTACATAGGTGCTACTGTCAGTGGGGAATCAACTCAGAAGACAGGCGTGGACCAGACCCCAATACCCAAAGTCCCAATGGCTCAAGAAGATGCAAGGGAGGGCCAGGAAGGAACACAGGGGCTCTGTCACTCAACCCTGGTGGCCCAAGGGGCAAAAGTCCAATGACACCACCAGCGGGGGACTAGAGCCAAACTGAGGTCACCAGGGCCTGGCCAGAACCAAGTCAGCCTAGAAGGGAGGTGACTGCTCTCCCTCGGCCATGCCTCTCCTCACCTGCCCTGCCATGTGATGCCCAAGACATTGCACAAGTAAAGCCGAAGGCTCCTCTGAGGTCACAGCCCACCTGGGCTCGCTGGAACTGGCATGGACACCTCTCCTCTGTTCTCCCAGGGTCTCTTTGGTGATAGTTGAGGGTATGTCTGGTAACCGAGAGAAGAGGCGCGGGCAAGGACTTGATACCGGCTACCACCAGGACAAACAAACAGGGGCGCTCCTGACAATGACTCCCGCCCACTCTCAGCTGCCCAAACACAACCACCGCTGTGCGACAGCTCACAGCTCTGTGGAGTGTGATACAGGGTGACGAAGGCCAGAGCAGCCCTCACCAGCACCCCCCTGTCAATCCAGACCCCATCCCTACATCCAGTCCACAGTACCCCCACCCGCAGGCCCCTACTCCTCCCAGGGACACTGGGCTACCACTCCACGGGACATCCTGCCCCCACGTCCACTCCCCCCACCAAGAGTTCCCACCTCATCTTCCCCATGTCCTGCCTGCCACGTGGGATGATGCGACCTGAAAGCTCACTCCAGGTCCTGGTGTCCTCACCCTGGCCTGCCTCGCCAAAGCCGGGCCCCACCCAGAGCCTGCCCCCAGCCAGCCCTGGCTCCCAAGTGCCTCAGCTAGCCCCAGCTCCTACTGCCTTCAACAGTCATCAGGGTGATGATTATTCCCAGGTTCAGAGCCCTTGGGGTGCTTGCTGAGTCCTGTGACACCCTTGTAACATCTAGTAAAAGCCTCACAACAACCCTGTGAGATAGTGAGGGATACATGAGGAAAGGGCTCAACTCTCTAACTGAAGGCAAATCTCATCTGTCTTTGTGTCCCTGGTGCCCGGCACAATGTCAACAAGTATTTGTTAGTTGGATGGATGGGTGAGTAGGTGGGTGGATGGATGGATGCATGGATGGATGAATGGATGCATGGATGCATGGATGCATGGATAGATGGGTGGGTGGGTAGATGGATAGATGGACAGACTGATGGAGGGATGAATTAGAAGATAATTGGATGGGTGGGTAGATGGATGTATGAGTGGCTGGGAGGGTGAGTGGATGGATGGGTGGGTGGGTGGAGGGATGGATGGGTGAATGGATGGATGGATAGATGGA
The DNA here is from genome assembly GCA_004026745.1 of Myrmecophaga tridactyla. Taxonomy (NCBI): domain Eukaryota; kingdom Metazoa; phylum Chordata; class Mammalia; order Pilosa; family Myrmecophagidae; genus Myrmecophaga; species Myrmecophaga tridactyla. The sequence goes on along the minus strand of PVIY010020286.1, from coordinate 39,895 downwards.
TGGATAGATGGATGGATGGACTGACAGGTCGGTGGGTGGATGGGTGGGTGGATGGATAGATAGGTGCATATGGTAGATAAACTCTCAGACCATGAAAAAGAGACCCAGTCAGCCGTTTCAAACCAAAAGGTTGGTTGGGCACCATTTCCAAGGGCAACAGCCCAGGAAGAGGGGCCCTGGGGCTTGCCAATAGTGGCCATGACAGGTTGACCAGCCCTGTAGGTTTCTCTCCAAAGTGAGAAAATCTGGGAGCACCAGGCCCTGCATGGGAAGGATGATGGGGCAGGGCTCCACCCTTAAGGCCTGGTGCCCCAGGGGGACCTCTTTCAGGAGCCTGACACAGTACACCAGGCTGAGAAACAGTGGGGAATGCCCATACCAGGCCCTGCCAGATACCTGGTGCACTTGTTAATACCCATGTCCATCTGTCCGAGGCCCTCCAGGCAGACCTGGAATAGGACTAACCATCTGACAACCAAATCCCCACACGCCTTCCTCAGAGGTGTGTGATTAGCAGGTGCCATTGAGAACCCACACTGCTGGGCAGCCAAGAGGCATTGTCCGAGAGTCAGTACCAGCCTGGAGAGGTGGGCAGCAGCCTGGACGGAGCTGGAGCTCCTCCTCTGAGCAGAAGAGGAGGCTGCAGGGCCCAAGGTCTAGACCTCCACCTGGACCCGTTTCTGGAGCTTGAGGCATGAGTCCTCAGGCCTGGGGCTGCCAAGAGACGGAGCTGCCCACCCCTGGAATGCCTCCTACTTCCACTGGAATTTATTCTCCTATCCTTGCTTATTAAATTCCTTTCCAATAACCCACAAGCCCCTTCTGCAAAGCAGGGAGACGGTTTTCAGATGAAGACAGTGTCTAATGAAGTGGCCTCCGCCAGCAGCGAGTCACCTTCACACACACACACTCACACACTCACACACTCACACTCACACACATGGAAGGCTGGTGGTGCCCGAGGCACAGGCCCCTCCCATGGGGCCACCCACAGTCCTACTGGGCCCCACCCCAGATGGGTCCCACATTCTGACAGGTCTACAGAACCAATCTGAGGGCACAGGGAGGGGGCTGCTGCTCAGAGCGGTTAAAACACCAATGACAATATAAACATAAGTCAACAAAACACCCATGAGCTTTCGAATGAGCAGAACCGGAAGAGAGGGCTCCTTCCAGAGCTGGTTCGTAACCTTGACAAAAGTGCCATCTGGGGGGCCTCAGCACTCCCCATTCGGAAGACAGGCATGGTGATTCCAACTGCCACCAGCTGTCAAGGAACCAGAGAAGGCAAATCAGCTCAGGGGCCCTGTCGCATGGCAGATCCCGAAGAACCCCGGGTCTCGCCGGCCCTCCCATGCCCGCGGGCAGAAAGCCCTGGGCTCTCCACCACCTGCCACCTCTCTGCAGGAGCTGTGTGCAGCCCAGGGGGCACTGAGACACGTCCTCGATTCTGGTGCGGGACCACCTACAAGGGCACCAGGAAAGCCCTCCTGCCCTCAAACATCTTCCCCCTCTAACTGCCACGAAGCCCAAAAAACCATCTCACCTCTCCCTGGAGAGGCCCCCTCCCTTATGTCTTAGGAGGTGGAGAGAGTAGAGGGCTCCCCAGGGAACCTGCACCCTGGGGTTGGGACTCGGAGGGCTGGAGGGACCAGCCTTGGCTGCCCACAAGCCAAACTGACCCCAGGCTCACCATCAGGCCCACTCTGCAGGCCCCCCCTACCTCTGAGGACCCCTCTGGGGTTGAGTCAGTCTCCATTGGACCCACCCTGGGCCCCCACCCTGCCCTGCCTCCTACCTCTGATACCAGACAAATCCACCTAATCACTTGACTATGTGTCCACCACCCCCCAACCGTCCTTGGGGTTTTTGCCCGTCCCTGAGGCTCCTCTCCTGCCACCCTCTGCCTCCATTCATCTCCCACCCATCCTGACCTCCACTTTCCACCCCTCTCCCACCCCCATGAAGGGAAGCCTTGCTCAGGCAGCCCCTCTGCATCCCACTCAGGGACCAGGCAGCCCCAAGCAGAGATGCTGAGGAGACTCTCAACCTCACTTTAGCCGTGACCTTCTCCTCCTTCCCCTCTAACTGGGTGCCTCTCCCTGGCCTCTCTGCACCCCACCTCACCTTCTTGCAATGCTGCCAACTGAATGTCCGCAAGGCTCAGCAGCAGCCATGTCTCTCTCCTGCTCAAACACCTCCAAGACCTCCCCATCACCCAAAGAACAGAGCCCAGGCTCACAAGGCTGACATTCACAACTCTACCTTTTCTCCCTACCCTCCACCCTCCATCTCTGCCACCCCATCTTCTGCCATTCTGGGATCATGTCGGCTCCAGCCTAGGAGGCCCCAGCCCTCCTCCCCACCCACCTTGGCCCTGTCCACCCCACAGTCCCAGTTTGAAGCCACCTCCTCATTCATGAGCCTGCCCACTCCCCTTAACCAAAGGGGGTCCTCTTCTGCACGCTCTGCTCCGTGCTCCGGCCCCCCGGCCTCGTTCTTGCAATGACATTTGCCCATGTCCATGCAGTGGCTTCCCCCTGTCTGACCATAAATCTAAGACCCCAGCCCACCCAGTGCTGGGATATTCCATACCCACTGATAAGCAATGGAGGGAAAAGGGCCCGCCCAGTCCAGACATGACTGGAACTTCATATGTGTGACATACGGTCCCAGCCGTCCTCATGGCCAGTCCCACACGGAAGTAGGAGGAAACAAGGCTCTGAACTGACCTGAAGTCACTGCACTGGTAGGTGTCAGAGCCAGGGACAGAGGCAGGTCTGGCTGATCCAAGGTCCTCTAGGGCCCTTCTTGCCATCCCATGGCCCTCAGAAGTCGGGATGGCACCCAATAGGAGGCAGGACAGAGCAGGAGGAAGCCCTTGTCCAGTCAGACACACTGAACTTCCCCCCAAAAGCTCCTTCAGCCTCAGCCTGCCCTGTCCCGACAACCCTGACCTTAGCAGAATGTCACCTTCCCCGGGGGCCTTCCTGGACCTCCCCCGCAGTTTGTGTCCCTCTTCACTCTATGCGCGCACACACACACACACACACACACACACAATCCCTTCCACTGGCTCACCCAAATGCACCACGGTAATTATTTATGGGTCCGTGTGAGCGGATCTGCCAGGTGCACAAATACATGGACGAGCGAATGAACATGTAGTTTGATACCAGCACACTTTGGTGTATACGATGGTTAGATTCTGGCGTCAACTTGGCCAAGTGATGATGCCCGGATGACTGGTCGGGCAAGCACTGGCCTGACCGCTGCTGCAAGGGTATTTTGTGGCTGGCTGATACACCGGAAGGCGGGTGTATTAAACCATCACTCGGTTGATTGCAGTTGTGGCTAATTATACCTGCAATCAACCAAGGCATATCTCCTACAAATGAAGAAATCCAATTATTTCAGAAGTTTTTAAGGATGAAAAGAGACTCTTTAACGAGCCTCTCCTACGGAGTTCATCCAGACCCTTCACTGGAGCTGCCAGCTTCACAGCCTGCCCTATGGATTTTGAACTCTTCAATTCCCACCGTTGCATGAGACACCTTTATAAATCCCATATTTACAGATCTCTCCTATTGGTTCTTTATCTCCAGAGAACCCTGACTAATATAGTGTGCAAATTTTATAAGTCTCCAGGAACAGGGAGGAAACGTGCTCTCTCCATAGCAAGCCACAGACAACAAACGCCTTCCATTTTCCCAGACCAAAGACGCTCAGCAGTTGTCAGCTTTGTTGGTGGCCAAGTGACACCACCTCACACCTCCTGTGGCCGGGCGGTGGAAGGATGAATTTCCAAGCTTGTGCTTCCTGAGAAAGCGCAGCCGTCTCCAGGGGCTGTGAGATACTGGCGCACAGTCTGAATTACCTCCACGATGATTTCACGCCGAATTTGCTGAGTCTCGAAGCAAAGTCATAAATGGAAAGGAGGAGCATTTCTCCGGGCCTTCTCCACATCTTTTATCCCGAAAATAAGTGGTGATAATATTTGTAATATGTTTACTGACAGGACCAGGGGCTCTGCACAGATAACTCTTTTATGACACAAAGTACTTAACTAAGATGGAAAATGGCATTACTTGTGTTAAATTCAAAATGAGCATTTTGTCCCAGGTTGCTGGAAATCCAGTAAATGTCATTAGCTATCTGGGGTTACAATGAAATCTGCAAAGGGTTACTCTCTGGTAATTGCATTTACTGTAGCTATAGAAACAAGAGACATCAGACGCAGCTAGACTGACAGCTCCCCCACCCCCAACACCCAAGATTCCGCTCATCTACATGTTGCCTTCTCCAAAGACTGGGCTCCAAATCACTGCATCTCAGCAGCCTGCTCTTCTGAGAATTGCTTCCCCAAAGGCCCCAGGACATGGGCTGCTGTGATTCTCCACTGGAAACTGATGATAAAAGACAGAGATGAGAATGCGCTTCCCTCCCACTCCTGCATTGAAATGCGCCTCCCGAGTGTGCACCGGGAAATTCTGGCTTCCTGGGGCATCATTCTGTGGCAGATGCATTATTTATGGCTATTGTGCAAAGCATTCCCCCACCACAGAGCCCTCACACTGCCGCTTCCCAGCCCAACTGCCACACCCCTCCCTCCAAGGGTAAGGAAAGCACCCACCCCGAAAGAGGCCGGGAAGCCCCTTGGCTGTCTCAGACCCCTCTAAGCTGGAACGTGGTAGAACAAGCAGGCCAAGGCCCCAGGGCATCAGATAAAGGGAAATGGGGGGACATGCAAGGAATTGGGGACTCATGAGCAACTGCAGCTTCAGTGGAAAATGGGGCTGACACCCCTATAAACCAAGCAGAAGAGCCACCGCCTTTCCTTTCCACCTGTAAAGGTCTCCACCTCTCCTCACCATCCATGACAAGGCAAGCCCTTCGTTCACTTCATAGCTGTGCATCGCCAACAGCTTTTCTCACCAGCTGGTAGCCACTGATGACGTCTGTTCATCAGTCATCTTCATCTGTAACCAACAGCACCTTCCTTTCCACCTGTAACAGCCAGTGCCTTCCCTCTCCACCTGTACAACAACACTTTAGTTCGTACTTACGACAAAGCAACGTCTTCCTTCATCTCAGGTGTGTGATGGCTAACAGCTTTCCTCACTACCTGATAATCTAACACCTTCTTCCCTCACCACCTGTAACAAGCACTACCCTCAACCACCTATTCATAAAGCCGAAGCTTTCTTCACCATCTGGGAACACCGACACCTTCCCTTACCACCTGTGACAGCCAGCACCTGCCTTTGCCACCTATTCATACAGCTACCAGCTGTCCTCATTACCAGAAATCAGCTGGCACCACCTGTGTCAGCCAACACCTTCCCTCACCACCTGTGTGACAGTAAACACCTTTCCTTACCACTGGGTAGCAATTAACACCGTCACTTACAACCTGTGACAGACAACCTCTTCCCTCACCATCTTCTCCCACCCACGAGTGTCACCAGCACCTGCCCTTCCCACGGCCACCACCTTTCCTCACCACCTTGGAGAAGCAGGATTTTCCCCCATCACCATCTTTCAGGCAAGTGGTTCTCCAAGTGTGGTCCTCGGGCCAACATCAGCAGCACCACCTAGCTAGTTATCTGCAAGGCAGATTCTCAGGCCTCACCCCCAAACCTAATGAATCAGGAACATTTTTTCCGGAGGCAGGAGGGAAGCCTGCAAACTGGACTTTTTTTACTTTTTATTGTGCTACCATATGCATAACTCAAATCTTCCCATTTTAATCACTTTCAAGTATAAAATTCACTGGTGTGAATTACATGCACAGCATTGTGCTACCATCACCACCATCTATTACCAAAACTTTTCCATCACACAAACAAAAACTCTGTACCCATTAAGCAATAACTCCCCATTCCCCCATCCTGGGCCCCTGGCACCCTGCAATCTTCTGTCTGTCTCTATGAATCTATATTTTCTAGGTGTTACATATAAGTGGAATCATACAATATTCATCCTTGTTGTGCCTGGTTTATTTTACACAACATGATCTCTCCAGGGTTCATGCTTGTTGTAGCATGCATCAGAACTTCATTCCTTTTCAGAGCTGAGTAATACTCCACTGAGTATGCATACCACATCCGTTAACCCGGTCATCTGTTGGTGGGTTCTTGGGTTGCCTCCACCTTTTGGCAATTGTGAATAATGCCACTATGAACAGTGATGGGCAAATACAAGTCTCCCAGGGGCTGGCAACAGTGGCCCAGTGGTAAAATTCTTGCCTACCATGCCAGAGACCCGAGTTCGATTCCGGGAGCCTGCCCATGCAAAAAGAAAATACAAGTCTTTCAGATGATTCTAGCACACGATGACATTTGAGAGCCACTGCTAATGAGCGCAGTTGTCTCCACAGCTCAATTGTAGCTGCTCTTTAGAAACACCGGGGAGATGTCAAAACTCCTAATATGGGTAGGCCATGGTGGTTCAGCAGGCAAGAATGCTTGACTGCCATGCCAGAGGACCTGGGTTCGATTCCAGGTGCCTGCCCATGTAAGAAAAAAAAAAAAACTCCTAATATCCAGTTTGCACCCACAAAGTGGGGGTCCTGGCGTCAATGTTTTATAAGCACCTGGATGACTCTAACATGCAGGTGAGAACTATGCTTTGGGCTCTGACATGCTGCTATAGAACGGCAGGTGGGACCGGGGCAGGCTCCAGCTATGCTGCCAGGAGACCCACCCAAGGCATAAGACCACCCATCATCCTGCCTGGGGCCCAAAAGCCACCCAGTTGGATTCCTCCTTCAATGATCAGTGTGAATTGCTTTGTTATCATTCATACACGTTCACACACTAGGTACTGGGCCCCGAACAACTGGTGAGTATTCTTTTAAGCCTTGGGTCCAGAACTCTTGCCAAAAATTGCTAGCAGCAGTGATGGGCTTCTCCTGCCCAGATACTTCTTTCTCATGCTGAATGCCCCGGGTACCTGGCTGCACACATCCCAGCCACCAGGGAACCCACAGAGCCCAGGGGTACCGGAGCCAGCCGGCCCACCTAGAAGCTGCTTATTATCTCCCTGAAAGCCATCAGCATGGAGCAGGGAAAGCCCAGGGAAGGCCCAGCGCCTGGGGCTGGCCATGCCACACATACCGGGGTTGACCACGGTCACATCTGAGCCCAGCCCCCGAGGACCTGGTGCCCATACCCTCTCCTGCCACATCTCCTGCTCCCGTGTGCCCACCATTCCACCTGAATGCCACCTCGCCAGCCCTGCCCTCCCCGCCCCGGGCCCTCACAAATACGTGAGAAAGTCCTGCAAAGAAATAGACCAAAATGCAGTGCTGGTACGGCATGGGGTGCAGGGACCATGGCACTGGTTTCTTTTTTCTTTCTCTATCAACGATACTGTCATGTAACCTTATTGCATTTGTTTTTTTAAAGAATCATCACAACAAATTGACTCCATACCTCAAGGCCTAGCTCCAGCACTGGCCCCCTTCACGCACACACACACACACACACACACACCTGTCCCTTGGGGGAGGCTGCCTTGTGCTCTCCACCCTTGGGGCTGAGCTCCTTGGCGATCCGTGTGCACACCTGGCTGGCTCTGAGCATCTCCAGCCCGGGAGGACCTTCTCCCTTCTGCCTCACAAACTGCCCTGTCCAGCCTCGGGCCTCCGAGGTACCCCACACTGCCCAACCTAACATCCTGGGGTGTCCTGAGCACCGGCTCCACGAGAGTCCCTTATTAGGCAAAGGCCCTGGACATTGCAGCCGGAGAAACTGGCTATGCCCATTCATCTGTGCGTGAGGGGGGTGGGCTGGGAGGACAGGGGGACTCAAGCCAGGGTCCCAGGAGGCCTCGCCTCCACTGCGTCCGCCCAGCACACACTCCATCTCACCCCCTTGTGCCCTACACAATCCACCCTGACCTCTAAAGCTGCAGCATCCCCAATCCCCTCCTCACCTCTTCCCCTGGGATGCCCATGGCAACTGGTAAGCAAAGTTCCTGAAAATGACACCTGGATGGTTCAGATCACAGCCCCCTCCTCCCTTTCCAGAGCAGCCTGCCCAGCTCCTCAGAAGGTGACGCAGTTCTTTGGGACCCACAGGTGTGGCTGTGTGAGCCCTGCCTGTGTGTCCTGCTCAGGACAGCCCTGGGCAAAGAGTGCTCACCCAGTCCCTCTCACTCCAGGAGCTCTGCCTGCTCTTCTACTGCCTTGTGCTGGCCTGAGGCCGCATCTCTGGCAGGGACAGGAACTCTCCTCAACCAGGAATGGCCCTGCTAGCTCCCAGGGGTATGTAATTTACCAAGATGATTTCAATATCATCATGCTCCCAGGACTGCGCCTTCTGGCAAGAGGATCCACAAGTGACAGCAGAGAGAGAGAAGCTCTCTCTCCAGGCACCCTGAACAAATACATAATTTGCACCACTGTTTGGGGGATTCATATGGAACTGAGCAGGGCATCATACATGGATACATGCCAGGGAGTATTTTCATGGAAGCACATTCGTCACAGCCACACCTGGAAAGTGGTTTATTCTGTCTGCACCTCCCAATTCCCGTGCTGTGTGGCCTGAGAGGCTGGACTCTGGGGTCTGCAGCTTGGGACTCCCTCGTCACCTCTGGGGTCTACAGCTCCAGGCTCCCTTGCCTAAAGCTTCTCCCTGGCCTCAGCCACCAGAAGGCATCAGCAAGAGATGGGAGGGCTGAACTGGGCCCCCTTGTGGCCCCCTCTGTCCGCAGCATCCTTCTCTTGGGTTCAGCCACACCAACCCCACTCCTAGCCTTCCTCTGCCCCGTGAGGCCCAGGACGGAACAGCTCCCTAAGCTATCCCGGCTGCTCCTCCAGCTCTGCCTACACACACGAAATGCTCTCTTCATTCAACTCGGTCCAGTTGCCCTTTGGAACATCTGAGCTGCTGCCTGCCAAACACTGACCCTGCAGAATCGGCACCTTAGGTTTTGATACAGAGCTGGACTTCAGCAAAGTCTTCTCAGAAGTGGGCTGTGCTAGTGCAACTGGACGGATTCAGAGATTGAATTAACCAGATCCAAAGTCAGAGGACTCAAAACAACCCAGAAAAAGCCTTTAGTGGTATTTCTCAGGGCTCAGTCCTCAGAGCGGGCTGGACACCATGCTGATGAGAGACTCGGTGGAGAACATCAACGGACACTGACCCCGCTCCAGAGACAGTCATTGCACTGAATGGCACAGCTTGGCCACCACATGACCTTGGCCATCTGGAAGAATGGACCATATTCAGTGAAACAGAGCCCAACAGATACAGAAGGCAAGTTCCAGGCTTGGATGGGGAGAAGACCAAAGGCAGAACAGGTGGGGAAGAGGCAATGAGAAGCTTATATGGGGCAGATTTGGCTTAGGTCACCTCTATACCCATCATGAGCCAGCAGGTTGACGTGGCCACCTGGCTGAATTAACCCAATATGAGGAGGGTCAGTGCCCCACCGAACAGGCCAGGTGTCAGCTGAAGGCTGAGCTCCTTCTGGGGCTCCATGTCCGGTGGAAACGGTGGAATAGCGAGGAAAGTAGACAGCCACGCTGGATGTCCGGGACACAGAAACCCATCAGGAGGAATGGCTGTGAGAAACCGAGACAGCCTGGGAAGAGGCAGGCCAAGCATGAAGTTGATAGGAGAGCCAGTGCCAGACACCTAAAAGGATTAGCTCCAGGAAGATAAAGCTTGGGGAGCAGTGCCAAGGACTCACTCCCTCTAATCCAATTAAAACACTCCTGCAATCCACTGAAACAAAGAGAATCTTCAACTGCACCTACAGGAACGGGCAAAATATGCATTTCCTACCTTCAACCAGGCTCCAGGGATGAATTCTGTGCATATCTTGCTCCCCCCACCCCAGCTTCACAACTGCACTTTCTATCCCACCTTGTGACAAAGCGTCTCAGAAAGGAGCAACAGAGAAAACTCAAAGATGAATGACTAAACAAATGCAATTAAATAAATAAATAAAAGCAATCATTTGGGGTCAATATTAAAAACCCTACAGTCCAATGAGGGGGGAAATAAAGAAAGCAGTACCATTTCAGAGGACTAGCCAATGCTAAAATTATCTACATGTGGAATATCAAAAAGATTTTTGGAAAAAAAACAGTTATTTTCAAAGATAAAACAATAATACATCAATTAAATAGACTTCAAAACAAAATTAAAATCGCTATGGTTCTAACAAAGCCACTTGTTGGAAGCAATAACAAACAGAACTGGCACTTCCCCAAACTTAGATCAGTGAAACAGAAAATACATTTGAGAGGCACACTGTATTAGTAGTTTAAGCTAAGATATACTGTCATAACAAGCAACCAGATATACTGTCATAACAAGCAACCCCAAAATCCCAGTGGCTTAAATTAACAAAATGTTAGTGCAGGCTGATGGAATAGTTTCTCTCTCTCTCTCTCTATCTCTCTCTCTCTCTCTCTCTCTCTCTCTCGACAAAGGGCAAAACTAACATGGAACCATGTGATGGCTCTTAAACTATCTGGCCAGAAGAGGCAACAGTCACTTCCACCCCTATTTCATTGGCCCAAGCAAGTCACTGGCCAGTACATCTCCAGGGTAAGCCAGGGAACCCTCCCACAGAGAGAAGCAGCGGATATTTTGAACAATCAAGCAACCTGCCACCCACATCCAGAACACGGAATAATGGAAAAGATGACAAATGTAAGATAAAATGCTTGAAGAACCTAATCAAGGGGCAATGGCTCCCAGAGAAGACTGAGACGCAGATGATAACTCATCTTCAGAAACTCAGCAGAAGTGTTCTTGGAACTGAACAGAGAACTGAGATTGGAAATCAAAAGGATACAACCTGTCTAAGGAAAAATGTATAACACCGAAATTAGTGCTTAGTTACTTGACTGGATAATGTTTAAATTAAAAAAAAATAAATAGGAGAAGATCCTCTGATGAAAACTACAGAGAGGGGCTCATGTAGGTGGGTGCCGATGGGTGGACAAGCCACCCCCCACCTATGGGACATTGCGGGAATGGTCTGGAAGCAACCCGGGAACTCAGAGAGGAGGGCAGTTAGAGGCCAGAGGACAAACGGACAGTCTGACATGCGTTCCGCAGCTCAGCTGGCAAAGCTTTGGGAGAATCCACAGCACATAACTGTTTCCTCTGACGACCCCAGCCCCTGCCCCGAGGCAGATGGTCCCAGCTGCCCTCTTAGCTCTGCTCGGTGTCAGGCTCAACAGCTTACCCCAAAAGTGAAAGACAGGGAAGGCAGTCTGCTGCATTCTTCTCTCCTCTCTCTCTCTCTCCTAGAGTCTGTTTCTACCCATGTTCACTGTCAACAGTCTAATCACTGTCCTCCCTTGTGTGTGTATTTGCGTATGTGTAAACAATTTGTGCAGATAACTAAATGTCTCAGAATTATTCTTTGGGGGAGGGGAGAACCTGAATGTTTCAAAGCAGAAAAGACTTAGTTCAAACGTTGTCAAGCTGGTCTTTCTCCATCCTTTCTAGCTGAAGTCACATCCTTACTAGTGCATTGTTTACGCATGTGTGTCTGTGTTTGTGTGCATGCTAATGTGTGCACTTGTGTGCTTTTGTGTGCATGTAGGAGACTGTGTGTGTGCATGCACTCACGTGATTATATGGGGGTAGAAAGAGAGAGAGGAAAGCAGAGATAGGAGGAAAGGGAGGGATGCAAGGAGTTCAATAAGGGAAGTGGAGGAGAGATGAGGCCAGTTAGAGGCCACACCTCACCCTCTTCCCAGAGCAAGCCCCCAGGGCTGATGGGTGGGAGCAGGCCCCATGGCAGGTGGGCCTGCTGGTGGAGACGGATGTGGGAAGTGCCTGTGCGTGATAGCCTGGCTCACCAAAAGGCACCTGAGAATTTCCTCCCACTGGGATTTTCTCACAGGGGAGAGCACCCGACAGCCCAGGCAGCTGTTTCTCACTGTGCATTAAGGCACCAGCATGCATCCAGCCCCAACCACGGCCTCTCATCAGCGTGGCCAGCAGGAGGCAGTACCCACCTGGTCCTGACACAGCTGAGAGCCTGGGCCACCCTCACCCACGGAGCACGGCAGGAATGGTCTGGCAGCCACCATCTGTCCTCTCCTACGCCGCTGTCTCCGCTTTCACCTGAACAGGGAACTCGGGCATCTCCCACGTGACCTCTCGTCATTCTGGAGCCAGCCCTGCTAAGCACTGACTCTGTGCCAGGCACAATGCTCCAGGCTGAGATAGCACTTCTACAGTCCTTCAACCCGCCCCAGCCAGTGGGTACCAGCATCATCCCCGTTTAGACATGACAAAACTCAGGCTCGGAGAAGTTAGGGAAGTTTCCCAAGGTCACCCAGCAAGGGATGGTGTCAATTTTAGAACCCAGGAGTGTGCCACGTCACTTTCTCAATAAGTTCCTTTAAAGCTCCCGAGAACCCAGTTCAGCCAGGCCACTGACGGGTCTCCAGGAGCTCATCGTCACAGTGAGAGTCCAAGACAGAGGCGCCCAGGCAGGGCTGCTAGGAGCGGAGCCCAGGCAACGATCTGGGCGAGGGCCTCTGCTCTGCAAAGTGGAAAATCACTGGTCAATCCCACTTCCCCCGCAGCGTCTGGTTGTGGATGCTATGACCGCAATGAGACAGTGACAATGATGGAAAGCGTGTCTCCCCGGGGAGCCCCACAGCCGGACTGCACAATTACCGGCCTAGGCTCACTCACAATGGGAGAAATGTTTTGTGTCTTCTGCTTCAGCTTTAATTTGGTGCTAAACAAAGGCCCAGCAGGTGAGAGATGGAGGAGTGTCTGAGGAGCCTGCTCCTGGGTTCCCAAGCACATGGGTCTAGAATAGGAGCATGGGGAGACGCTTGGGGACCGCAGGGAACTAGGGTCTCCCCCTGCAAGGACTCAAAACACCCAGAGGCACTGGGTGAGATCCCACAACATCCAGGTGCTGGGGGGTGGGCTTCCTCCCGCAGCCCTGGGAGGTAGATAGTTATTACTCCAATTGCATGGATGAGGAAGGAAACTGAGGCCCAGACTAATTCTTATGCAATTGTGAGGTTAAAGGACAGAGGAAAGTTTAAGCCCACCTGTGTCCGTGGCCCGATGCGGGGGCACCACAGTTTCTTTACAGCTGCTCTGGCAGGGCTTACAGGGCCCTGGGAGAGGAGAGCACACAGGAAGGATCCTGTTGGTATGGGAAGGAGATGGAGTTCAAAGCTCCCTCGCCCCCTGCCTGTCCATCTTGTGGAGAAGATATAAGATGAGAACAGCACTTAGTACAGAGCCTGGCACGCTCTCAGAAAGCGCTCAGTAATTGTGATTAGTCAGGAGACCGGAAGCTCCATGAGGACAGTGACCGCCTCTGCTCTGTTCAGTCTGAGACCTCAGACCCTGGAGGGTGCCTGCTGCACGTGAGAAGACGCTGCACCAACCATTAGGGATCTGGGTCCTGTGGGACCTGCCAGAGGCTTCATCTGACCAAGACCAAGCCTAAGACATTTTCCACACTTTCCTTTTCAACCCCTACGCTGGATCGATCAGTGAGAAAACTCTGGTGGAACATGGTGAGAAGGGGAGAGGAGGCATGGAGAGGGAGGGAAAAGGCAGAGCAAGGTGGAAGCAGACACCCCTTCAAGGCAGCTCCTGCTGGGGGTAACAGAACCTCAGGTCAGCCGCCCTCGCGGGTCCTGGGTGGCCATGTAAAGGTGGCACAGAGGAACACGTAGGTGTAGAGGCACCTGGACGGCACTCACAGGCCTGCCCTGCTCCCCAGCCAACTGCCACTGCATCTCTGGAGACCAGCCCAGGGTCCTGCCCACCGTGGGTGCTCTATAAATATTTGCTACAGACAGGCAGCATGAACAACTTCGCTTCCACTTCACTGTCCAAGAAGCTACCATACTCCTCCAGACCCTGCACTCACAAACACCCCTCTGGGAGCATTATTCCTCCCTCTGCAGGTGGCGAAACAGGCTCAGAGAGGTGAAGCAATTTTCCAAGGGTAACACAGCCAGGAGGTGACAGCAGTGAGGCAACCAGCACTCCAAAACCTGTGCTCTTTTCAAGGTCCCACTGGATGCAGGAGGAAGGAGAATAGGGAAAGGGCTGCTCTGGAGCAGCCTCTCTGGGCCCTGTGCCCACTAAGCCCAAGGCTTCCGAGGCAAAGCTGAACTCCCCTCCTAGATTCTCATTCCCACCTAGTCAGGGGCTTGCCAGGGTCCCACCCGCCCACAGTCACCCAGAGGAGCCTGGATCCTACCGTCCAGCCCAGCACAGTGCAGTCTCCTGGGTCCCCGCGCCCCCACCCCCACCTCGCCCCGCCCTGCCTCGGGCCTGGAAGCACCCTGAGGGGGGCGGAATCTAGGTGAACCGCCCCGTGGCTCCACCCCCGAGGTTGGCAGAGTGGGAGTGTCCCAGGTCCTCCACGCCTCATTTTGTGTTGGCTGCCTTATCTCAGGACCACTTCTCATGGCCACGTTAGGAGAGACCATTCTCCCCAGGTCACCGCCACGGTGCAAACCCAGGGGTGTTGCAAGGCGAAGCCCGGAGCCCTGACCACGATGCCCATGGGCTCCCCAATGCGCTAACCCCAGCGCTGTCCTCCAGGGGCTCGTCCTGCATTGCTCTCAGGACTGCAAAGTTTGCTGGTTCCCTCCAGAACCTCTGAGGCCTGGCCACAGAGAGTCCTGGGATCCAAAAGCCCCAGGAAGCGGCCCCAAGCGGCCCCCGGGCCCCCCGACGCCCCGTTCCCAGGCCCGGCGGCCAGCCCTCCCCCAGCGCGTTGCGCTCCAAGCACAGGCTGCGTTTGTGGGAAACAGGGCTCGGCGCACTGAGACGGACTCAATTGATTCTGGAGAAAACATCTTTGTTCTGCGAGTGAAGGGGAGCCATTTCCAACAATTTAATGCTCTGTTCGCGGGCCCGGGTGCTGGGGTTGGAGCGTGAGGCAGTGCCGCATATAATGAGGCTTCTCACTGCCGTTCCCCGCCATCGTGCCAAAAGCCAGAACGGTTATTTATCCATTAATCTGACATTACACCCCCTGTATTTTATCTGCTTAAATATATTTGGTGGTTAGAGCGTGTGCCTGGCGGAGAACCTCCTGCATTCAATTTCCTAACCCCCCACCCCCCACCCCGCGCATGTGACCATGCGTTATATGGCCGGCTTTGGCGTGGGGGGCCTCGGTGGTCCCAGCTGTGAAACTGAGAAGCCATCGGCAGGCGACCCAGTCCCTCCCAGCTCTCCTGACTTCCAAGCCCCATGGGACACCTCTCCAGAGACCGCCAGGGGTCCAAGCATGCAACAATGGCAGGTGACAGTCCCTGAGTCATGTCCCAGCAGAAGGAGCCACCTCCTCTGCTATTATCTATAGGCAGCAAAAAGTGGGGAAAGCCCAATGCCAGATCCACCTGCCTGGGTCGGGGTCCTGGCTCAGCCACTCCCCTGGCTGGGTGACCGGGAGATGTCACTTCACCTCTCCGTGCCTTAGTTTTCCCACCTCCCTCCACAGCTAGTTGTGAGAATTGAATGAGTTAGTATTTGTAAAGCACACAGGAAAATGGCTGGTGCATCTCAGGTATTCAATAGGAGTAGGTTTAAAACACATAGTTTTAAAAATCCAGGACAACTCGTAAGTGAGGAGTGGAAGACTCCTTGGGTCTCGAAAAGTTTCCTGCAAGTATGGGGGAAGCTGGCAGAATGCTGAGCCTCCACTCGGTAAGGGTGTCATGGGAGATTTCACTTCAACAAAGGGTCCCACTGCTTTCCAATGTTTGAAAGCCCTTTCTTCTAGTCCAAGGCTTGCATTTTTTTGCAGCTTACCAACTGAAAACCAGACAGGGCAAGGGAACTCGTCCAGGGTCCTCAGCAAGTTCTCGGCAGAGCTGGGAGCAGAATGCAGGCTGCCCACCTGTGGTTAAGTTGTTTTTGCAGCTGGAGGCCCCAGTCTGCGCGTTCTCAGTGGGGATCTTCCTAATGCCAGGTTAGGGCTGAACCAGGAACAGTGATTGGCCCTGGACCTCCTTCCCCATCCCTGCAGCTGCAGCCTCACCCCTCCCAAGAGCAGGCCACTGAGGGCCCAGCCCACCAGCAGGGGAAAACCCATGAGACCCTCAGATGCCAACAGCCCCCCACCCCAGAGTCCGACAACTCTTGGATCATGTGCCCTTCATCTGTCATCTCCTTTGATTCCCTGGTTCTCTGCAGCGCCTGCCTCCTTGGCCTGGACACTTGCCAGAACTCCCTGTCTGTCCTCCCTTGACCCCTGAACCACCTCCTCCAGGACTGATGTCTGCAACCTGCCCCCACAGGCTGGAAACCAGACTGCGGAGCAGGGACATGGGGCCCTGCTTTTCCCCACCAGCACCACCGCACAGCCCTGGATGCAGGCCCTTTGGATCCAGCCTGTGTTCATTCCCACACCATTCTGGGGTGCCCCCGGCCAGGCCCACTTCCCAAACCCCTCCCCACAGGATGGCTGGTGGCCCAAAGAACAGACTTCCACAATGTTCTCTCACTACGAAGGGTTCCCACACTTCTTGTCGAGGTGGCTGGGAGTGGAGGGTGCGTGTGCAGCCAGAGAGGAGGTGAGCCCCCCACAGGAGCCCTTCAGCCCTCCAGAGAAACAGAGGCAAGTGGGTGGCAGGGCAGAGACGGCTCTGAATCACTCTCAGCTCTACCTCCCTTCCTCCTTGGCCCCACACGTAAGGAAGCCCCTCCAACATGCAGCCAACTGCACCCTTTGCTGACCAGCAACTTCCAAGGTCGGAGGGCCATCCCTGGCCTCCATAAGGCTCCCCCACGCCCCCCAAGGCCAGAACATGGCCATTGGTCACGGATGCCTGGGGCAAGCTGGGCAGACCTGCATTTGTCCAGTCCATTTCTTCCAAGCCACATTTAAGCAAGTGAAGTGCCATGGGCAAAGGAGAGACCCTCTGGGCACAGACCAGGACACGTGGGCTACCCGCCCTTCTTAAGCCACCAGCCTGCCCAGTTCTTAAGAGGAGGGAGCTCCCAACTCCCCTGCCTGGCCCCACAGTAACCTGTGCCAGGCACAATGCGCCAGCTTTGGCGGCTAAGAACCCTCCCATTTCACAGATGAGAACCCTGAGGCTTGCCCGGAGGCATGAAGCTTCTAAATGGCCGGGCCGAGGTTTGAACTCAGGCACTTCTGAATCCAGAGCCCCAAGTCTCGCCATCAGCCTGGCCCCCAGATTTATTCTTCACCCCAGGAATGAAATCAGACACTGAGCCCCACTCCTGAGGCTGGAGAGGAGCAAAGCAGGAGTGCTGGCCCCTGCGGGCGACATTTCCTGGGGGTTCTCATCGGGGGCCCTGTCTTCCTTCAGTGTCACCAAGACTCACCTGTCTGCGGCAAAGAGAGGAAATCAACATTTTACAGCAATAAAAGGCTGCTCCTGGTTAGACATCAAACGAATCAATCTTCTCCGACAGTTAATTTTCATTTTGCAACTCTCCCTGGTGACAACGGCAGGTAATAACCCCGAGGAGCTGCAAAGCTGCTGTTCCACAGCCCGGGCCCCACGCCCCTGCTCTCCGCCGCCCTGGCTCAGCTCCCTCCTTGCGTGCCCACCGGCCGCCTTCCCTTGCCGCCCAGCCCAGCTCAGGGAATGCTGCCGGAGCCCAAGCTGCCCCCGGGCCCTGAGACAAGCAGCAGATGCCAGGACGCAGACACGAATCCCGTGACCCACCAACTCCATCCCCACACTGCATTGCCCGGGGTTCTCCGCAAACGCCACCAACACCAAGCCCCAGACACAGCTGGGACCCCAGCCATGACCCTTGGACCTGCTACCCAGTCCCAGCCTCACTGCCAATGACCCCAAGAAGCACCCCACCCTTAATTGCACCAGAACACTCCCCAAGCACACCCCCACGTCCCCCCAAACACTGAGCATTTACACCTGGCATCTGTGACTACCCCCAAAGGCTGCCAACAACTCCCAAACCTCCATGTCTGACCCCGAAATATACTTCACTGATTCCCAGCATTTCCACACAGCTAGGAACCCCCAAGGCTCCCCATCCATGGGGGAGTGGGTAGGGTAACAGGGTCAACATATCGGGCCTGATGGAACGGATCCTTCCCTAAGGGAGGCCCTCCCACCCCACTCCCTGGACCCCAGGTCTTGGACGGGGTGTCAGCTTGGCAGGGGGGCTTGGCTCAGCCTCCCGGCCTGTTCCCTGAGAGCCAGCGAGTGGCCTGCTAAGAGACACGGGAAAAGGACCACTTGGCACCTGCTCTTGGTCCCGTGGTGGGTCCCAAAGCCAGTGGCAGCTGCTTTCACTTGGTCATGGCCCTTCTGGGCCCCTCTGCTCACCCCCAGCCAGGACATGCAGCTTCAGGCCCTCCCAGGAGCCCCACCCCCTTTCCAGGTAGGATGTGCGGAACATATCCTCGGAAAGGCTAAAGGGGACCCCCACCCCCACCCCTCCGCATCCCAGAAATGCTCAAGCCTGGGTGGGACCCTCGCTCGACCCCCTCAGAGCTCCTGTCCTCGAGAGCAACAGTAAGTACCTTTTCTTATCCTGGGTGCCCAGCAAGCACCATGCCGGCCCCACGGGGCTGCGGGTATTCCAGCCCAGGCCCAATGTTCGGCACGCAAAGGGCACCCACAAACACCAACTGGGGAGATGAGTGAATGCAGTGGCTCCTCCCCCCGTTGTCTCATTCAATAACTCGCCCACCCGGCCAGCTGGGTACAACTACCCCAACTTCAGCTTGAGAAAGAGGAGGCCCCGAGGGGACAGAAGAAAGCTTGAAGCTCCATGCCGGGTGACCGGGCAGAGCTGCCGCTCACAGCCCTTTAACCAGAATCCTCCCCAGCCCAGCAGCCCTCCTCCGGACAGACCCTTGTTTCCGGTGGGGGGCCCCGGGCCGCTGACTATCTCTTCCTGACACCAAATTGCATCTCGGGAAGTGCAGGCAGCAGCCTCTGCATCTCCCTGGCAACCCTGGAGACTTTGTTCTTGAAGAATGGCGCTGATTCATCCCCCGGGGGTGCACGGCAGGGGCTGCCGGCAGGGAGGGGTCTAGACCTGGGCCTACAACCCCGCCCAGGCTGGGCTGGTGAATGCCAGGCCTTGCTGGGGTTCCCAGGGCGGGCAGCTTCCAGCATCGCACAGCCTTCTCCCAGGTCCACCACACCCACTGGCCAGACCTCCTAAAGCCCAGCAGGACAGGGAGGCAGCAGAAAGCACAGGCCATCCTATCAATGGCCTAAAAGATGCCACTTCTCCAGCCCCCTCTTCTCCCCACCACATCCCCAAAAGGCCAGGAGAGCTGGAGACAGAAAGGCCACGGGCATCCCCTCAGTACACCATGCTTCCTCCATGTTGGGGCTTTTGCATGCACTGCCCCTCAAGATGCAACGCCCCCTTCCTTTTGGTCCCATGCTGGGGATTTCTTACCTTCTAATCTGGGCTCAGCTGCACCCCTCCTCTGCACCCCCAGCCCTGTGCTATCCTGTGGCATGCAGGCTCCCTCTCACCCCTAGGCGTCCCCTTCTTATGAAGTGGCTGTCCCTCCACTAGACAGCAAACCTGGCCCCGGGGAGCCCATGGGGGCCTCTGAATGTCACTAGTAGCTACTATGGACTGTGTGATTGTCACCAACAGCCAACAGAGTCCCCCTGTCTTCTTGAGTCAGGCCTGGTCACGCGACAGGCTCTGGCCAATGACATGTAAGCATCTGTGATTGGACTCATTCCAGGGAGATCCTTTTGGAGTTGCTACTGGCTTCTCCACACTGTCCCTCTCCCAGTGTCACCAGCCCCTGCGGTTCCTAGGATGAGGGAGACAGCAACAGGGGCCGGACTCCCCCGCTCACGATGAACATGAAGTGTAAGCAAGAGAGTGACTGATCTGGAGGCCGTGTGTCACTGCGTGTTAGGCAGCCTATTACGACAGATGCACAGGGTGAGAGGACAAGGGCTCCCCGCACCCCGTCCAGACCAGCACAGGGCTCAGGGACCCTTTGGGGCGCCCTGAACTCACCTGCTTGCCTTGCTCAGGAGACCTACTATGGGATTATCTCAAAGGACAGTGGTGACCACATGGTTACATTTGAAAAAGAAATAGAAACAGTAAGGCATGAACCAAGTTGGGACAGCAGACAGAACTGGGTTCCAATCCAAGCTAAGCCACATCCATGACCTTGGACAAGGCCCTTCACCTGTGGGAGCCTCGGATTCCTTACTGTGAAACAGTGACACCACCACTACCCCCCAGGGTGCCCCAAGACCAAAGAGTGAAGGGCCCGGTGCAGGGTGACTCCTCCATCACCGATGGCTGCGAGCACCTCTAATTGGCTCCACGTGGCCTTGGGGACTGGGCAAAGACAAGCCAGCCTGAGCCTGAGCTCTGGGCCCAGCTACCTTAGGACAGGCTGTACCAGGTGCAGCCATCCCTCTCCCTCACAAGGCACAGCGAGGTTCCAGGCTCCTAGGGTGCTAGGCTCACTGACTCACCAAGCCCACAGTTCAAGTTTATGCCCCTGCCTCCCACCACGGACACATGGGCAAATAGCAGCATTCTTGGAGGTTCCATTTCTGGCTCCTACGGGCCCCTAACCCAGGCTTGGCACTGACCCCTTGTTCCTGTCTTCATGCCTCTCGCCATCATCAGTCCTTCCTGTCTTCCTCTGTGGTCTCAGCTGGCCCTCCCTTGGACTCCAACCAGAGTATATCAGTCTCAACTACCCAAGCAGTAGAGACTTTTGAGGCAGGTTTATAGCAAGTTCTTGGAGGCACATCCTGCATGCTTCCCGCAAAATCCTCAGACTTGTCAGACTAGGGGAACCTCAGAATATGGTCTGACTCTTAACGAACAAGAGGTCTGTGCAGAAGAGACAGAAGTGGCATCTCAGAATGCAGCAATCCATCTGGGCAGTGGGGGGGTGGGGGGGTGGGGGGGTGCGGTGGCAGTGCATAGGCCCAGACCCCACTGCTCCTGTCTGGAAGCTCTGCCTCAGGAAGGGCTGGAGATTTGGGATCCGTGAGGAGATGCCCAGCAGAGAGTCACAATGGGCAAAGACGCAAGTCAAGGACTCATTCTGCACAAAGACACAGGAAGCATATTTGATGACCACCTTCTAAGCTCTTGTGAGCTTTCCATGTGCCCACCATAAAAACCCTGAGAGCTGCCTTTGTTGTACTACACACACAGCTTTACCTGTGCCCACCAAAAAACCCTGTAAAACGCACCCATCATATTGCACAAGCAGGAACTGTGGGTGTTTTCCACGTGCACACCATAAAAACCCTGCAAGCTGCCTCCGTTATACTGCACACACAGGCAATAAGGCTCCCTAGGGGGAGAGGCCTGGGGCACACGTGTGGGTCCTCTGACCTCAGATCTCATGCTCCTTCCTCCAGCGTCCTCACAAAACTAACCATCCTCTTGCCTTAACAGTTGAATAAATCTATGCTTGAATTGTAGGCCTTCCTAGAACAGAATTTACCATTGCATTCAATGAAATGTTTTTAAATGAATCTAATTCTTTATAGTTTGGAAACATGAAACATCTGCTTTGTCCCAGCAGCTGTATCTCCTGATTAAAACAACTGTAAAGCATTCCCCCCAAGCCTTCAGGCTATGGGCTTTCTCAGGGCAAGGGGCATGAATTATTCCCCTTGATACCCACTGGAGCCTGGCACAGAGTACTAACAGAGAGCAGATTAGAGGATTAAACTGTCCCTAGCCACCTCGCTCCAACAATTATCTCCTCTCCACTGTCCCTCCCATCTTCATTCCCTCCATCACTAAATGAGCTCAAATTGCCAATATTAAAAACAATTCTGGACTTGTGCTTCAGATCAAGATGGAATAAAAGGAACTGGATTTACCCACCTGCCTGAATCAACCAAAAGGATGCAAAATATATGCAACAATGGTTTTCAAGATACTGGACATGAGGCAACAAAGAACAGTGAGTCTTGAGAGGCAAAAACAAATGAGGTTAGTGAGCCCAGTGATGGTCTCAGCTGAGGGTCTTGGGGGAGTTGCCAGGGAAACATAAGGAAGGGGTGAAAGCAGAGCCTAGTAGATGCCCTGAGTTGAGGATTTAAAGCTGAGAGTCCAGAGAGACCAAGATTGGCCAGAGTCCATAGGACAGAGTCCCAGGGAGGAGAAAGAGACACCCAGAGAGAGAAAAATCCATGATTTTCAAAGGTTCCCTCAAGTATTCAGCTAAGTGTGAGGAAACTACCCAAGGCCAGGGAAAGAACCATGCATAGAGTTGAAGGACTTGTGCCTGGCCAGGAACAGTGCCTGTTTCCAGTGACTAGAAAACTTCATGATTCACATGGATAGAAAATACAGAAAGATCCTGTCCCAGTAGTAATGTTCTCATCCTACCTAACAAATCTTAAAAGCAAGACCCAAAAGGATCAAGCTGTGTCCAATAATTTGTTTGCATCCCAGAACAAAGCTCAAGAATATTTATAGCAGTACAAAAACATCCACTACAATATGTGGAATCCAATAAAAAATCACCAGGCATGTAAAGAATTAGGAAAATGCTACCACTGTGAAGAGAAATACCAATCAACCAAAACCAAACCCAAACTGACATAGATGTTATTATCAGTAGACAAGGAAATTCAGACAGTTATGTTTTAAAGTTATGTTTTGGAAAATACAAAAAAAATCCAAATCCCAAATCTAGAGATGAAAACTATAATGTGTGAGATGAAAAAAATTTTAATTGGATTATCAGTAGATTAGACATAACTAAAAAAAAGATTAGTGGACTTGAAGACACAATCAAGAACATACTCAAATGAAACAGAGCAAAGAAAATTTTTAAAAAGAAAAGGGCATGAGTGAGTTGTGGGACAACTTCAAGCAGCCAAATACATGTATAACTGGAGTCCCAGAAGGAGAGGAGAGGGGAAGGAAAAGTTTGAAGAAATAATGGATTAAAATTTTAGAGATTTGGGGCGGGCCAGGGTGGCTCAGCAGGCAGAGTTCTCGCCTGCCATGCCAGAGACCGGGGTTCAATTCCCAGTGCCTGCCCATGCAAAAAAAAAAAAAATTTACAAATTTGTAAAAACTATAAGCCAGAGATCCAAGAATCTCAACAAACATCAAGTACAAGAGACATGAAAAAGAAAACTACATCAAGGCACATCATAATCAAAATGGCCCAAACTAGGATAAAGAGAAAATCTTAAAAGCAGCCAGAGAAATAAGACACATTATGAACAGAGGAATAAGGATAAAGATGACACCAAATTTCTTAGCAGAAACAATGCAAAAGACAGTGGAACAATATCTTTAATATACTGAAAGGAAAAAAAAACTGTCAACCTATAATTCTATACCCAGCAAAAATATCTTTCAAGAACGAAGGTGAAATAAAATTTGTTTAAGACATACAAAAGCTGAAATAATTCATAACAAATAACTTGTAACTACAAGAAATGTTAAAGGAAACCCTTGAGGAAAAAGGAAAATTATACCAGATGAAGAAATGTGTAAGGTTTTTTCCTTATTATTTAAATTTCTTTGAAATATAATTGACTGTTTAATCAAAAATAATAGCAATGTAGTGCACCTTTATAATATTTGTAAAAGTAAAATGTACAACAAATTAGCACAGAGGTGGGTAGGAGAAAAATGAAAGAATACTATTGCAAGGTCCTTATATAACCCAGGAAATGGAGTACTACCATTTGAAGTTAAACTGTGATAAGTTAAAGCAACCATTAAAATAACAAAGAGATAGAGCTAATGAACAAACAAAAGAGATATAACAGAACATTTAAAAAAAGGCAAAGTTAATCCACAAAGAGGAAAGACCAAATAGAAAAAATAGCAAGATAATAGATTTAAACCTAACTATATCAATAATCACATTGAATATAGTCTAAAGTCTGCCAATTAAAAACAGAGATTGTTAGATTTTATTTTTTTTAAAAAAAAGAAGCACAACTATATCCTGCCTATATAAAACAAGATTTAAATATAAAGTAAAAGGATGGGAAAAAATATACCAGGCTGACACTGATCAAAGGAAAGCTGGATAGCTATATTAATATCAGACAAAAGGTACATATCAGAGTAAAGTATATAACCATAGATAAAGAAGGTGATTTAGTTAGATGAATGTGTCAATTCATCAAAAGGACATTAGAAATTCTAAACATTTATACATCTAATAAGAGATCTTCAAAATATATGAAGCAAAACTAACAGAACTGCAAGAAGAATTTGAAAAATGCACAACCAAAAGCAAATTTAAAAATTCTTCCCTAAATAAGTGATAGAACAAGCAAGCAGAAAATTGGTAAAGATATACAAGATATGAAAAACACAACAAATAACTTAATTGGCATAGGATCTTTAAAAGGATACTCTACCCATCAGAAGCAGAACACACATCCTTTTTACATACACATGGAGCATTTATCAAGATAGGGCATGTTCTGGACCACAAAACAAGTTTCAATCAATACAAAAGGATCTGACTTGTGAATTATGTTTTCTGACCACAAATGGAGTTAAATTTTAAATCAATAACTCTGGAAGGATCTTTGGGAAATCCTCAAATACTTCAAAACTAAGCAACACAGTTATAAATAACTCATGAATCAAAATGAAAGCAAATGGAAATTAGAAAGTAATTCAAATGGAACAAAAATGAAAATACAACATATCAAATTTTGTGAGATGCCGCTAAAGCAGTGCTTAGGGGAAATGCATAGCACTAAATGACTATATGAGAAAAGGAGAAAGGTTTCCACCTTACAAAACTTTAAAAGAAGAGCAAATTACCCAAAGTGAATAGAAGAAAGGAAGTACAAAACATTAGAGGAAAAAAAATAAAGAAGAAAACACAAAAACAATGGAGAAAAATCACTTAAACCAAAGCTGGCTTTTTTAGAAGTTCAAAAATATTGATAAATCTCAACCCACACCCATCAGGATATAAGCAGAAGATACATATTACCACTGTCAGAAATGCAAACAGTGGCATCACTGCAGATTCTAAAGATATTAAAAGGACAATAAGAGAATGTTATGAACTTTATGTCAATAAATTCAATAACGTAGATGAAAAGAACCAACCTTGAAAAATACAAATGGAGTTAAATTTTAAATCAGTAACTCTGGAAGGATCTTTGGGAAATCCTCCAATTAATTAATTCTGGACCAAAACTCAGTCAAGAAGAAAGAGATCATTTGAATAGACCTAATATCTACTCAAGAAATGGAATTTACAGATTAAAAACCTTCTGTGATGGTTAGGTTCATGTGTCAGCTTGGCCAGGTAATGGTGGGCAGTTGTTTGGTCAAGCTAGCACTGTCCTGTTACTGCTGGGATATTTTGTCAGCATTTATGGTTGATTACATACATGTACAATCAACTAAGGAGAGTGTCTTCAGCAATGAGTGATGTTTAGTCCAATCAGTTGAAGGTTCTAAAAGGAGAGGTGATGACTTCAGCAGTCAGAAGAGAGAACTTTCATCTCTTCTTCTGTCAGCCAGCTTCTCCTTGGGAATTCATTAAAAACTTCATCAGAGTTACCAGCTTAGAGCCTGCCCTATGGAACTTGAACTCCTGTATTCCCACAGCTGTGCATGACACTTTTATAAAATCTCATATTTACAGATATCTCCTGTTGGTTCTGTTTCCCTAGAGAACCCTGATTAATATAATTTCCAACATTGAAAACTGTATACCCAAACAGATTCATTGGTGAGTAATATCAAATATTTAATGAAGAAAAAATATCAATTCTACTCTTCCAGAAAATGTTAAAGGAATAAATACTTCCCAACTCATTCTATGTGGCCAAAATTACCCTGATACCAAAACCAAAGACATTACAAGAAAAAATAAACTACATCAAATATCTCTTATGAATATAAATGCAAACTATATAAAAAGGATAATACAGCATGACTAAATGAGGTTTAATCTCAGGAATGTGAGATTAATTTAATATTTGAAAATCAATTAATGTCACTTATTAACAAACTAAGAATAAAAACACAAACCTGTGATCATCTCAATAGACATAGAAAGGCATCTGCAAAATCCAACATTCCTCCTGATAAAACTCTCAGCAAACTAGGAAGGGAAGGGAATTTCTTCACAACATAAAGGGAATCTATAAAACACCTACAGCTAGAATCATACTGAGTGAAACACCGAAAACGTTCCCCTAAGATCAGGAAAAAGGCAAGGATGTTCACTCTCATTACATCTATTTAACATTTCACTGGAAATTCTATCCATTGCAATAAGGCAAGAAAATTAAATAAAAGGCATCCTGATTTGAAAGAAGTAAAACTATCTATTCACAGATGTAGAAATAGTAAAACTGTCTAATCACAGATGACATGATCATCTATATAGAAAATCCAATGTTACAAAAAAAAGCTACCAAAACTAACAAGTGAATTTAGCAACATTGCTGGATACAAAAGCAATATATGAAAAGCAATTGTATATTTACATACTGGCGATGAGCAATCACAACTTGAATTTTTCTAAAAAATACAATTCACAATACCATCAAAAAATATTAAATATTTAGGGAAAAAAGTTCCACCATAATGACTTTCTCTTCTCCTCCTCCCTCCTCTATTTGCTACTCCTTCAATGATTTCTTGCTCTTCCAATTCGGGAGGTGAGTCACTCTGGCAATCTCAGCAAGCACCTCAGTGTGACAGGTAGACTCAGAACAGCAATGAATGAAGTAAAAGCAAGACCTAAAAGATAGGGATTGCCTGAATGTGATAGTAGCTGAGCTTCTCTCCCTGCTTTCCATTGCTCCTTTCTTCATTTACTTTACAAAAGTTCTTACCATGGCCCTCCCCATGGAATCAAGCCAAGGTTCTGAGGCACTCCATAATCTAGCCCCCAACCTAGTTTCCTAACCTTATTTCCCACGACCCTTTCCACCAGCTAAATTTACTCACTTTCCCCAGACATCCCCCATGGTTCCTCTTGTCGGTGCATAAAATATCCAAGTGCTTTCTCTCACCCCTACTCTTGTCTTCTCCATCTCATGGTTCTTTCTCCAGCCTCAATTACCCGCCTTCTGTTCAAATTCAAATCCTCCCAAGCTCTCAGTTGAAAATGTCTCTTTCTCCAGGAAGCCTTACCTGATTCTACCAGCCAGGGGGACTTCCCTTCCTCTGAGCACCCAGGGCACTCTGTCCCTCAATTAAGGTCAGTGTCACTTTCCCTAAGGGATATATTTCTTTTCTGATACCTGCCTTGACTGGGAACCCTGAGGACAGAGGCTGCATCAGGCTCATCTCTACAATTCCCAAGGCACGTTCAACAGAGTCTGGTGCAGAGCAGATCTTCAAGGAAGAAAGAGGGGAAAGCTGCTTCCTCTGGAAAGAGGAAGAGAATGAGACACTTGGATAAAGAGATCCAGGAAATGAGGGCAGGAGGTGGGGAGCCGACATGTATTGAGCCTCTCTACCTAATGCTAGGCACTGAGCTGCTGAGACTGCAGAAGAAACCAAGGTACACAGCAGAGCTGAAGCCGTTGCAGGTATGCGGTCCGGCAAGGTGGGCCAGCTCTTTGCATGAATTTTTCGCCAGAGCTGTGCTGCACTGGAGGGAAATTGTGTCATTTATATTGATTGGCCCTGAATCAGACCTGTTTGGAACTCATCTGAAAATTCAGCCTGGGGAACTACAGCCAAAGGTGATTTTGTTCTTCACGAAATTTTCCAGACTCAGGAGGACCACATCCAGCAGTTGGACAGAAGTAGGTGCTTGGGGTCTCCTTGCTGCCCACACACCTGCCCCCTGAGGCCTGAGACCAGTGGTCCTAAGCTTTCGCTGGGCATCAGAATTCACTGGGAAGGTTTTTTTTAGAATTAAAGATGCCCATGCCCTATCTCCAGAAATACAATTTCAATTCATCAGATAATTGGGTGCAGGCATGAGTGGATTTTAAAAGCTCCCCAGATGATTCAACTGGGCATCCAGGTGGAGAACTTTGGCCTGAGAAGGACTCCTCACTGCCAGCCCCACAAGTGCTCTGTAATGGGGGTGGGACACTACCCAAGGAAAGAGTGTGCCCCTGTCTGCAAGGCCCCCGCGTAAATGCCAGCCCCTACGGACTCAACAGAGGACAAGAAACCCATTCTGAGCAGCATCAAGTCACTTGGGTTAGCATCCTGCCTCTAGAGAATGTGCTCTTGAAACACATGCCTTCACCATTTAGAGCCCTGAGCCTGAGTCTTGAGCTTAAAGCCACTTGGAGCCTTTAGGACCCTGAGCTTACAGCCTTCACCACTGAGAGCATCTGTAAACCAGAAGATAAACTGGAAGACAATGTTTACTTTGCAAGGTGCTGAGGAGGGCAAAATGGGAAGATGGACAGCAAGAACCCACAGGGATCCCTTCCCAGAGCAGATGTTCGGGCAGTGTCTTTACAGTCCACAACAGCCAAGGAAAAGCAGGAGGTCTGGATGTCCTTTCTCTCCCTGGGGAACTTGGGCAAGTCCTTGCACAAACTTGGGCCTCAGCTGCCTCTTCTATAAAATGGAGATAACTACATGCAGGACTCAAGCCTTCCTTCCCTTCCTCCTGTTAGGGAAACTAGAGTCAGGGAGAGCTTTTGAAGCATGAGCCTTCTGTTGGGCACAGGGTCCAGGGGTGGCCAGTGATGTCCTCAGCAAGGATTCGGGGCCCATTCAGGAGTCGGGGTGTGGGGGATAGGGGTGCAGAGGGTTCATCCTAAGGAGACTCAGCACTAACCTTCTGTCTCCAAACAAACCGTCTGCTTCCTCCACAGTCAGTCCCTGTGAGGCTTGCACCACTCCCATGCAGGCATCTCAGCCTCCTCCGCCCTCCTCCCAGTGGTCTCAAGCCCTGCCTTGGGGTCCCGAGATCCCAAGATCCCCTGAGCCCCCTCCACTCCCCAGATCAGCTACATGTCTCAGCTGGATGTTCGCCCAAGCCCTGCCCTCCAATCCATCTCCACCTTCAGCCAAACGGACCTTTCCAAAGAGCAAGTCTCGTCCTGCCACACTTCTACCTAAATCCATTCAGAGGCTCCCCAGTTTTGCTCACCAAAAAACCCTATGTTCCTCAAGAAGACACAGAAAGCACTTCAAGGTCAGGCACCTGCCTACCAGCCCACCCTCCCATCCCCCACACCACACTAAATTGCTTGAACTTCCTGAAAAACACCAGCAAAACCCCCACCCCCACCCCCACAGCTCCTTTGGCTTGGCATGCCCTCCTGTACACCTGGCCACTTCCTCCAGCTCATCCTTCAAGGCTCTGCTTAGACATCACCACCTCCATGAAGCCTTCCCTGAAGACCCCCTCCCCAGGTTGGGTTAGGAGACCTCTGGACCCCTCCATGTCATCCTTGCATGTGTGCTATATTCAGGGAAGTGGGGGGCAGGACTCAGAACCCTTCAAGGCCAGGGTTTTCACTGTGTTCCCATTTAGCTCATGGCACGTGGCAAGTGCACACAGGGTCATGTCTACCGCCCGGCTGCTGGGGAGGGATTGGCAGAGCTGAACAGATTTTAGCTGAAGCAGATTAGAGAAAAGAGAGCTGGGCTCAGGCACGTGGCTAGAACAGGCTGTGGCTGTGCGCCTGCCCACACGCACATGCGTGCACCCTCACCACCCCCCATCCCCCACACACACACACAGCCTGCCCCTGTCTGATCACTGTGCTGTGACAGAGGGAGGCTCCTCCAGCAGCTCAGCCACCTTCTTTCTAATCAGCTTCAGCTTCACTGAGACACGTAGGAATCTGGGGTTCCGTCTCCAAGCCGAGGAGGTTACTAAGGCCCCTCTTTGAGCAAAGTAGAGCCCCGGGGTCCATAAATGCAACCACCTCCCCACTACTGAGGTGTGGGCCGCCCCCCCCCCCACTGCAGATTGACCCCTCTCCCTGGGGTCCCCAGGTGGGGGCCAAGGAGACTCTACCCCCATCCCTATTCGCGGCCAGCGCCAGTGATTTGGAACAGGCCCCAGAACCACAAACACGGCCCATGCAGGCCATGTCACAGCTCAGCCCAGTATGCCACACCATCTCCCAGAGCAAAATCAGATGCCGCAAGTCAGGCTTGGCCATCAGATGCCAACAGCCCAGGACTGAGCAGGAGGAGAGGGGCTGGAGTGGGAGCAGAGCTCTGGGCCTGGATGGAAAGAAAGGCAGCTGCGGCAGGTGCTGCATTACAGGGGACAAGCTGTGTCATAACCTGTACAACAGGGATGGGAACGGAGGGGTCACTGGAGCATGCAGCAGAGTCGCGTCCGTGCCTGGCACTGAGGTGGCACTCTCGCAGGGTCATGCTTTTCTTGGGCCTACCTCCTCGGCCCAGGTGGTCATGGAGAGGAAAGGGGCCTCCTTTGGCCTCTCCCTCAAGGCCCCTCCAGCTCAGGGTCTCCACATCACAGACACCAAGGACCCATCCTGCTCTAAGCAACCACAGCTCCTCCCTCCATGGTCTCTACCCCACCCGCCACCCCCTTTAGGACACATCACGGTCCTAGAACCCTGACCTGGTCCAAGGTAGAGTGGGCACCCATCCCCCTCTATTTGGGCCCCATTTCTAGTCCCAAGCCAGTCTCCGCTAACCCCACTCCCAGCTATCCCAAGGGTTCCTTACAGAGTCCCCTCTGCTCCACCCAGGTGTTTCCCACTTGTGATCACGTGCCATCACTCACCCCACGGGAGCAGGACCGCGATTCTAGGGGCTGCCTGCGGTCAACACTGCTCTCAGGCCCTCTGACCACCTGGCAGCAAACTTGGCACAGGACCCTCCCAGAGGGGCTCCTTCCTGCCCCGGTCCAGCAGCGTGACCACCTGCACACATGGCACCTTGGCACAGATCCCCAAGAGCGTCCTCCCCTCACGGTGCCAGAACATCGCCAGAATACGATTCGTCAGAAATCTGTGCTGAGTTGCAGCAGCAGACAACCCGCACAACCCGATGTGACAGCTTGTTACATTGCCACACGGTCTTCGAACATCTCAATGGCCAAATAAGAGCGGCTTGTACCTCTTCAGTGGAAACAGTTGAGCTCCTGGTCTGGCCCTTCTGGAAGCCCCTCCTGATCTCCCATCCCTCACCCTGGGGAAACCTTCCTTGTCCTCCCAGCCCATGGGCCTCCACTCCCCACTGCACGGTAGGACCTTCAGGACAGAGTCTGCATCTGACACCATTTACTGCCCAACACCTAGCACAGGGCCTGCATGGAGAGGGTCTGGATGAGCTGACGGATAAGAGAGGCAGCTGCAAGAATTACCGAATGGGAAGATGGAAAGAAATGCAAGTTAGTGAGTGAGAGTGTGCCAGGAAGCTGGTGAATCGGCACGCAGTGCAGAACCCCAAAGCATTCTCAGGGAGCCCCTAAACACAGCCCGTGCTAGCTGCTATCAGGCTGAAGTCACTGTGGCACTCTGGGCTTCTCCAAGCCCTGCCTGTCACTGGGTCAGCTTCCAGGGCCCACCGGCCGACGAGTCCTCCTTTCATTAAGCAGCAAAGTCAGGACCAGAAAAGCAGCAAGGGCCGCCTGCTGTCCGGGCACCCTCGCCCCTGCCCCTCCCCAGCACGGAAGGAGGGCCCAGGGAGTTCTCGCAGACAGCTCTGTGCCCCAGCACTAGCCACAGCTGCACCCACAGCTGGGGGAGGCCCCGCTTCCCCGGCCAGGGCACGGCTGATGGCGGGACGGTGGGATGGCGCTTACACCGCGTGGGCCACGTGCCTTGTCCCCAAGCGGACTCAGGTCGCCAGCAGCGGTAGCCCTGGCTGGCATGTTCAGGAGCTCCCCGGGCCCGGCACTCAGGATGAAGCTCGCCTAAACTCAATGTGACGTTCTTAATGACCCGCAAAGAGGATGCAGCAAGAGACACTTCAGCCACTGCCTGTCACAAACAAAAGGAGCAGCTTCTAATAAGCAGGATGCAGAAAAGCCCAAGCCTGGGGCCCCTGCCAAAAGGGAAACCTAGGCTGTGGGATCTGCAGGTCAGATCTAGGGATGACACGGTCCGAGGGGAGAGGGGGGCAGCATACTGTGGGCATGCTCCCAGGACCTGCAGAGACCCAGCACCACCAGCCCATCATTTGGCTTTCAGCACTAATAACCAATAATAATCACTAACCCTTACAGGGTCCTTACGGCGAGCCAGGCACTGTTCTGAGATAGAGAGATAAGGTGAGAGACAGATGGTAGACAGAGCAACAGAATGATAATGATGATGAAGACAGATAATGATGAGGATAGACGATAAAAATGAATGCTAGAAAGGGAGATGGATTAGAAAGATGGATAAAGAGAGAGAGAAAGAGATTAGGTAGATGACTGATGATAAATGAAAGATAGATAGATAGATAGATAGATAGATAGATAGATAGATAGATAGATAGATGATAGATAGATAGATAGATAGATAGATAGATAGATAGATAGATAGATAGATAGATAGATGATAGATAGATAGATAGAGGGGCCAGATGAGGTAGGAGTTGCCGGTGAAACTAGAGAGGAAACAAGAGCCAGGCAGCAAATAAACTGGCCATACAAGAGCTTGAATTTTAAGGGTCACTAAATTCCGCAAGGTATTCCTTGGGACCTGAAGCTCCTGCAGGTAAAGTCATGGACTAACTCATGCACACCTGAAACCCATGTGCCCACCTCACAGCAAAGACAACAATGAAGGGAGAGGCCCGAATGCTGTGCCAGGCACGCAGTAATTTGCCACTCCATAAAAGGTTGAGCTGCTGCTTATGCCTTTTGCAACAGACAAAAGAAATGAAAGTGGGCATCTGCACAGCCCTCGATGCAGCCCCCCTGGTTCCAGTGGAGTGGGGGGACCAGGAGAGCCCACGGCCTCCTGAGGACAAGAAGCTGGGGCCAACCCGCAGCAACTCAGGTCCCTGCATTCCCAACTCTGACCACAACCCATGGGACCGTCTGAAAGACTCCAGAGCACAGTGACCACATGTCCTGGTCTGCCCAGCTCAGCCCAGCAACACCGTTGTTAGTGGAATTATTAACAGCATCACCTCTCACTCTCAAAAGTGTCCTAGTTTGGACGGTCCATCACAAGGCCAACCCAAATTCTGAACCACATGCTTTCTGCTTGAGCTCCTGCTGTCCTGGAATTTTCCGAGGTTTCCCAGATGCCCAAGTCGCCAGGAAGGTGAGGGGTAGCTTCAGTTGGGATGGATAGAGGATGTACCCACAGGACAACAGGATATTCCTCCTGCATCAATACCTCATATGGGGTGAGCTCCAGATCTTTCAGGGTCACTTCTTCCAGCTCCAACATCCACACCAGCAGGTACAGTACCTCCTAAGGTTGCTCAGTGCCCCCAAATGATGACCAAGAAGTTCGGCTGAACAATCCATATGGGCCTTTCTGGTGCGTTCTGAGACAAAGGCTTCTTGATCGTATCAGCGCTTTGTCAAAATGGCCCCTCGGTCTTCAGATTCTTCTCAAACTTCACTGCAGCCAACATGGCAGCAAGCAAACTGCCAGATAACTTAGGATTCCGTGCAGAGCAGGGCCCCTGTCTGAGCCGCAGGTACCTAAGTATCTGGGGCACAAGCTAAGGCGCTGACTGCAGGAGGCTCCCCGTGACTCATCTTATTTCCCTGGTCAGCAGGAGGATTACCCCCACCTCACTGCCCCTGGTCTGCCCAGGCTTGATGTCCACTAGAATTTCCCTGGACACTGCTGGCCTCCCTCCCACAGCTTTCCTCTCGCTGAGTCACCATCAAGCTCAAGAGGCAGACTCATAAGATCCATGTAACTCAAGGTCAACAAGATGGACAGACAATAGACTCTATCATGCCAGCTGGGAGAAGTCCCAATGGTGAGGCCCAAAATATCCCCAACTTTCCAACCGTCTGATGTAGATCAACAAGAACCTAGGAACATCAAAGGATTAGAGGACTCCCCAGTGCATGCCACTGTATGAGAAAGCAAGGAGGGTCTGACGAGACCCCCTGGTGTTATCACTTGCGTCATCTCCCTTAACGGAAATCCCTAAAAAACAGAACTTCAACAAGCCAGGCCATCCATGACTTATAATCCACTTCGGGCTTGTTTGTTGCCCTAAATGATTCCACAGAGGCTGAAAACAAGCTCTCCTCCCTCAGCCTCTCCCATCCCAGCTTCCAGGGGCCCCAGGATGCTGCCCCTGGGGCGCCCACCCAAGTCAATCCACTCTCCCAATTGCCACCAGCCTCTTCTTTCAGGCTTTACTGACTCTTGTGGTGATCATCCACTGCTATGATCATCATCCCCAAGTGTCTTCTGCAGAGCCACCCCACCACTACTCCTGGTCCATCACTTCTGGGGGGCTGGCTCCTCCCCTACTCCAATGCTGACCCATCCCCCTGACTGGTTCAGGGGTGGGCTGATAACCCAAGCTGGACCAACACAATATCCCCAGGGTCTTTACTATTTTTAAATATAAGACCCTTGCTTGTGAACACCCAAGGACCATATAAGCTGGAGCCGCTGAAAGTCATCTTTGTTGCCATGTGGGGAGGGCATTCCTGAGAGTGAAGCCAATTGAGAGGAGAGGCGAGACACAGTGAGGGAGCAAGAAAGAGAAAGCAAGAGTAAGAGACTTGAAGATAATATTTAATCCTTCGATCCTGCCATGCTAGCTTGGACCACTCTGTTGCATGAGCTAAAAACTTTCCTCTTTACATGTAAACCAACTTAACTTGGGTTTCTGTCACTTACAACCCAAGAGTCCTGATTAACACAGCTCTCCGTGCCTCTAGACAGAAGCGCACCCAGTGATGGCTAAACAAGTATTTATCCTAGAAATAAAGAGGAACTGCAGAGTGCTCTGGGAGTACTGGAGAGGGAGTGACAGAACCTAAGACTGTTGAGGTGCTTCCCAGAGGAGAAAGCATCCAAGCCATTCGCTAAAATGCATTCCAGGAGAACAAGCAGGAAAGGCTACAGTATGTTCAGGGAAACCAGGAAGTAGCATCACAAGGGTGAAGCAAAGGACAGCTGTGGGAAGCTGAAGACTCATGAGGCTGGAGTGAACCAGGAAGTAAGGGTGTTTTCTACCATGCTAATGAACACACACTTTATTTCTTGGGTAGTCAAGAGGGAACAGAGACCAGGCCACACTGCACCCCTGAGGCCCAGGCCAGAAAGTGGTGTCTTAGAGAGAAAACTTCCCAAGGAGACAATGAACTCCTATCGTGCCAGTTCTCAGTCCCAGCAAGGCACAAAAGGGGCAGCAGGACAGGCGCCAGGTCGGAGAGTTTCGTAGGAACAGGACAGCATGCGAGGATGATGGAAGCAATGGCTGGTCTGCTCGCAGCTGCTCAGGGCCCACCGAGATGGCCACTCCAAGCCTCACATGCCTGAGGCACAGTGACAAACAGAGAAGGTGCCAGTGGAGGGAGGGTAAGATGCCAGGCTCACACAGGAACCCAGGCCCCGCTGCCTAGGTTTCCTGGGGCAAGCACAGGGGCCACGGCCCACCACGCGGCCCAGCATGGGGCCCAGAAGACAGCATCAGAGGCCAGCTGGAAGGAGGGAAGCCGGGGAAAGCAGGACTGATTCCTACAGGGAAAGGACAGACTGTGTCAGCAGGACCGGCCCCCACCGGCTCCGCCCCCAGCAGCCCCCCAGCCTTCTGGGAACAGGGTCCCCGCCTCTGCCCTCAGCCCAGCGTCACAGGATGAGGCTCTGCTTACGCCACTCAGGCCTCAAGTCAGGCCATCCTCCTCCAGCAAACCCTCCTGAAACCTGCTCCTCCCGAGGCTGAGTGAATGGTGGACACCCCGATCACAGCCACCACCCCACCAGGCAGGGAGCTCCGTGAGAACGAGAACTGCATCCAGCTCACCCCCAAATCCAGAGCAAAACAGCATGCAACGAATGTTGGCACCACGCTCCGAGTCCCTTGGCACACAGACTGACCCTCACGGCCAGGGTCTCGGGGGCAAGGGCAGGTGGCAGCAGTTCAACACACAGCCCTCGATGTGGGACCAGTTTACAGAGAAAACCCAGCCAGAGCACGAGAAGACTTGAACCCAGGCCATCTGACTCCCCAGCCTGACCATCTCCCTGCTGCTCACTGTCATTGTCACCTGGGGCCTGGGAACCACACACCCGAGAGGCAGCCCTCGCCCACTCGCCTCCCCGAGCCGGGCCCAGAGAACAGATCACTGGCCTCTAAGGTGCAGGCTCAGAGCAGACTGCACCCTCCCTGATGCCCTGCCTCCCACGCGGCCCTACAAGTTGAGGAGCCTCCACCCTGCCCCGAATTGCAGGGAGCTATTTGTCTGCTCAGCTGCAAGCTCCACTGCAGCGTCTGTCAGATTGCCCAGGCAGCAGGGAAATAGAACCCCATGCTGCCTACAGCACAAGTCCCAGGGACATGTCCCTGTCCTGGGAAGAAAGGCTCAGTTCTCAGAAACAGCCAAGCATACTGCCTTGCTGAGAAACCCACCCTGCCAGGTGTCCGCCCATTGCAGAGCCGACCAAGAGCTCTGCTGCACCCCCGGCCCCACCCCTTCACCCTGCACCCTTCTGCCTCTCCCCGAGGGACATGGTGCTTCCGTGCGCGTGAGTGTGGACATTAAGGGGTGGCTGGGCAGGTGGATGGATGGACAGTAATGAACAGGAAGCAGACAGGGTGAGTGAGGGCTCTAAGAAAGCCTCAGGCCTACAAAACGTCCCTGTTGCTTTCTGGATCGAGGCCTCTGATGTGCTCCAGACCCTCGTGCCTCGCACGGGCCTGGTAAGGACCGGCCCCAGCGCCCCAGGTGCATGCCGACTGCGCCTCAAATCCCGTGTGCCTCTGTGGCGGCTGCGGGAAGGCCCCATGAAGCCCAGTTCTTCCCACGGCCATGCGGCCAGTCCCTCTTTCTCTCCTGGTCTCTGGAGCCATGCGGGGAGAAGGGGCAGTGGCCTCCCTCCCTGCATCCTGCCTGGTGCTGCCCTGGTCCCCGGAGGCCACCCAGCAGGTTCACTGACAAAGCCCCAGAGGGACCTCTCAGGACTACAGAGGCCTTAGGGGGAGGGAGGGGGGGTGCATAAAAGCAGAGCCACTGCATTGGACTTGAAACAGAGCTACTTACCTATTAATGACCTTTCCCTTTTCTCATTACTCTAAATATCCCATTTCAAACAACAGCCACCGTACCAGTGCTCACAACAAAACTCTTTTGTATTTTCCGCTAAGCACATGGTAGTTTCTAGCCCTAGGCCCGGGGCCAGGAAGCAGAAAGTGGCAGGCCTCCAGAGAAGAAAAGCAGGTGGGAGCCTGCGATGCACATCAAGCTTATATAGCACGTGAAGACACTGACCTTGGAAGGGTGTTGTCATTCATCTGGCTTAGGAAGGGAAGAGACACCTGGGCCACACTGGAATGCAGATGGGGAGGTGTGCGGTCGTCATTCATTCATTCAACAAACATCAGCAGCACTCATTCTTGGCCAACGATCGCTGAGCAAGCATCTTCAAGCTCTCAGACTTTACTTTCTAGCCAAGGTGACGGACAATAAAAAATTAGCTAAGTAGATTATCGGGTGTATTAGTTGGTGAGAACCATTGTGGATAAAACAAAATTGGGGAAAGAGGAGGGAGAGCAAGGGGTGGGAGGAATGTTGAAAGGAGTTTGGGAGGTGATGCTTGAGCCAAGGCCGGCGGTGGGGGGCGGTGGGGGCAGGAGTCAGTTGGGAGCTGGGAAGAGCACACGGGGAGGGTTCTGTAAATAGGGGCAGCTGGGCAAGTTTGAGGACAGTAAAGAGTTGGGGGATTGGGGTGCGGGATCTGGAAGAACTGAGCAAGGAAAGCACAGGACATGAGATCAGAGGGGCCACTGTCAGGACCCCGGCTTTACTGGACGAGATGGAGAGCCCCCCGGAGGGTTTTTTGGCTGCCAGGTTGAGAAGATTAAAGGGGACGAGGGCAAAGGTGAGGAGATCCATCAGAAGGCCATTCTGATAACATGTGGGGTGGGGAGACAACGGCGGCTCGGGCCAGGGTGGCAGCCATGGGAGTAGCGAAGAGGGGTGAGCTGGAAGGCTGTGCTGCTGTGAGACGAGAAAAAGAGGAAGTGAGGGTGACTCCAAGGTTTGGGCCTGAATAGCAGCTGGAAGTGTGGCAGGTGGAGGGGACGGGTGGGGTGAGCACGGTGGAGCTGGAGCACATGGTCGTTAGAGAAGGCCGTGAGTCACGTGGAGAAGGCAGCTGGACAAACAGGTTTAGAGAGTGGTATTTGGGAGACCGTGGAGTGTAGACGGTATTTAAAGGTACGGGGTTAGAATCATCAACAAAGTGAATGTAACTAGAGAAGACAGTCAAGGTCTGAGCCATGGGACACCCCAATGTTCAGAGGTCAGGAAGATGAGAAGGAAAGTAGGAAGAAGTGGCCAGAGACATAGGAGAAAGGAGGCTGCTAATCCCAAAGCACAGTGAAGGAATGGGGACAGGGGATCAGCTGTTTCAGATGGGTGGGGAAGAGGTTGAACCACTGGACCAAGCAGCATGGAAGTCACTGGGACACTGGTGAGGACAGTTCCGGTGGAGTCATGAAGGCAAAAGATCAACTGAAGAAGGGTCCAGAATGAATGGAGGGAAAGGCACTGGGTAGAGTGCAAAGCCTTCTTTTGAGGAGCTTTTCTGTAAAGGGGAGGGGGAAATAAGGCAGGAACTGGGAGAAGAAGTGGGGCCAAACCAGGGATTTTTTAAGGCCGGAGATATCTCAGCCTACTTGTAAAAGAGTGGAAATGACCCAGGAGAGATGAACACGTGATGATGAAGCAGAGAAGGGAGAGAATTGCTGGAGAGATGTCCTCGGGTGAGTGAGAGGGGATGGGACGCAGTGTCCTAGGGAGGGGTGCCCTGGACGGAAGCATAGGCAGAGCGCGAAGACTCTGGTGGAGGGTAGGTGTGGCCATGGAGCACAGGAAAGTGCTCTTCTGCCTCCTTTCCTTTTCTCAGTGAAATATAGAAGGAGTCTTCTGCTGGAGGTGTGAGAGAACATGCTGAAGATGTATGAAGAGAGCAGGAAGGTTAAAGGAAAAGAGAGAATGAAGGGACTAGAACAAGGCAAGACAATGGCCAGGGGGGAGTAAATATCCCCCTGAAGTTGGTGCCATGAATTGAGAGTGAGACAGGTCCACACAATGCTCACCTGTCTCCATCGGGGCAGGAAGGTTGGGGTGTTGCCCAGTGAGTAGCCAGCCTTGTTCTTCTGTATCCCCAGTTACCACAAGCATTTGACAGGCAGTCAATAAACACTAGGAGGGGGACACACCAGTGACATGTACAATGTGCCTACCTGGCCCCAAAGCCAAAGGGATCCGGAACATACCCTGCTAATCAGGACTGTGTGGGGGAGGTGAGTTGGGATTAACTGGTCAAGCCTTACCTCCCTCCACCCCACCTCCACCTTCCTACTCCATGCAGTGCTTCTGCTTCCTTGCTCCTCCTGTTTCCAGAGAGGTTGATGGAATGGGGATCAGCCCAGCCCTGGCAAGGCCTCCTAGGATCCAGGCAGGGTCTTCTGTGAATGGCTGTTCTCCCAGGCCAACGCTAATCACCCCACACCACAGCCTGTCGCACACACACACACACAGATGCACACACACCACGCACTCCTCAGGATGCCTGAGAACCAGCATACAGGCCCCACAGCTCATCGTTAAACAGGATCATTAGCAAGACTGTGAAGCAAGAAGGGAAAAGCTCATGATACACTGTAAGAGGAGCCACGGGCTGTACAGCCAAACATCACTGCGGTTACAGCTGGGCACAGTGTCCCTGTGTTCACAGACAGGTCTGGAAAGAAACATAGAAAAATGAAAACCATTTGCTTGTTAAAGTAGTGAGATGGTGTGCTGGTTTGAAAGGAAGTATGCCCCCTAAGGAAAGCCATGTTTTAATATAAATCCCATTTCATAA